>LUCM01009686.1:46555-87506 GCA_008360955.1 Fasciolopsis buskii | reverse complement strand
AAAAAAAAAACTGAGATCCAGTTGGTTAAAAAAGGATTGAGTAAATTTACGGACGTATGTCCACTGAGAAGTGATTTTCACCGTATTCAATGAGGTTTACAAATTCGGTTATCCGACAAACTTAAAGTTCTGTATTTTTGACCATTTGCGCTTGTATATTCCTGGTCGCTTGAAATCCTACTGAAGTAGACTGTCACAGAAAGCACATTATTAACACTTATTTGGCTCGAGGTGAAGTACATACCTTTTGGGAAAAAAATCAAAAACTTTTATTTCTCAATTCTAAATACTGATTGCCTAATAAAAACAGAAAGCAAAACTCAGCCTGTGAGAATTTGACCGGATAATGCGATTGAACTAGGTAATCACAAGGCATGCTCTTGACTTTTCATGCTGTCTCTTTCCAAATCCAGTGAGGCCTGCATGTGTATTCCAAGTGACTCTTTTTGGTTTCTTCCAGTTTTCCGGATGCCACCTGATCGAAAATCACTGCAGGAGAAGTTGTCTTTCATCATTTTCGATTCCTCTTGCCTTCCTTTCGACCACGCCTCGCGACACCAATGCGTCAGTCATCTTGATCATGTGATTCCACCATGTAATGCTAATCAGAATTTCGAAAAGTTGCCGGCGACCCGTGTCGGTCCCTTTATAGCCATGTCCTATTGGTCAGATTTGGGGTGCATTTATACTCATTGGTGCTTGATACTGACACAGGACTGGACTGATACAAACCTAAACATTTGTTTTGCAAGAGTTTGGGGGAGCAAATGAGGTTCGTTTTTTTGAAGAGCTACTTCTCACCAGCTGGTTGCATATTGGTTGAAGTTTTGGATCGTACGCAGGACATCCGACTGGGTTCAACCAAGTCGAAGCATTTGCGATGTCGGCGCAACGTCCGGTTATTACTCAAGGGTTGATTGTATATAGCATCCTCAAGATCGGATCCTGGCTCATTACGCGTTGGCGCAAAACAGCTACTGCCAATGAAAGATCTGCTATGAAGTAAAACGTTGTTGGAGTATTGTATCGGCACACTGAGGTTGGACGTAGAATAGTTTCTTCAGTTGACCGGTAGATACGCCCGTCCACGAGAGTGGCGGTAAGTTGTGAAAATACTAACTATTGAAATGTTCCGAGTAATCGAGGCTAGACGTGCTGCTTATATTTCAAAACCCCGCGTGATGCCTGCAGAAAATCTATTTTGCTGTCTTTAGTATATCTTAATTTAAAATTTCTCTTCATACACCTTAGATCACTCTTTTCCCTTAGTTCGCTTATTCGTAATAATTCGTCCACTTTGGCTCCCGGCTGAGTATTTTCGCTAGGTTCGGATGGATCAAGCAAAAAGATAACATATTAGCGCAAAGTTGTGACCGAATAAATTCAGTTAGTTCAGGTGGTAAACAGTTCCATTGTGTTCAAAGTAGCTCCTGTGGTGCACGTTTGCAAAAACGTTCTGAGTAAAGCTACACAAATCCACAGATAACTGTACTCACTAGGACCCTTTGTTGCCAAAAGGAGACTTTGCGTACTCTTTGGTAAGCACTTTTGCTGCGTTTGAAACTTGGTTTCAGGCAGCTTGGTATGGCATTGTTAGAAAACCAACGCTGGCTGGGACCAGGCTATAGGACCACCAACATTCTTACATTTGATCTGACCAGACCACAATGTGCGTTTAATCTGACTTGGGTTCTCAAGTTATCAAACGCAGATATTTTGCTGATTTCACAATTTCTGGTTTCGGAGACACTGCTATGTCTTTTTCATATCATCCAAGCAACTCTAGGCCCAAATTTAACGACCTAATAGAAATACACCAGCAATTTGAATGTGAAATGTGGGGACGCCACTGTAAATAACAATCTTTTATATCAAGTCTTAGCATGATCTAGAGACTCTCAGGCACGGAGAAAAGAGCACTAGGCAATAGCCGCTGGTTGACATATAGTGAATACCGCAACCAACGAAGCCTGCGGAGTGATATTGTAACACCAACTGAGTACGCACAATGTCCAACTCCGGAGACGCTTCTTCGAATTGTGAGGGCCTTATTCACTATTTCCTCAGAGCTGCTGAGATACCCTCTCAGGAATTGGTGATCAAAGCCGGCCAGTTGGTTGACATCGCTCTAAGGAGTCAAGTGTCCCAACCGTATTCGAGTACACTAAATCCATCTGCGCTGTAAGCTGTACCTTTTCATCGATGGAAGACGCTGCGCTGTCTTCACAAGTAGTGCGTATTTCAGAGTACCGCTTGGACCTCCGTTACTTCACCTTTAGCTTGTCCGTCAGTGATCGTCCAGCCTCCCGAAAAGCAAGGGTTTCAGTGATTTATAAACTACCATCGCCAAGGGTGAGTGCAGTCATGGTTTCTGTTAGTCCTGCGTGATCAATTGGGCTGTTAAAAGTACGTTTCCCGGTGCAATTCAGACGAGTCTGTCTAGAATTTACCATGCCCCAGTAGCACTGTGGCGAACCAGTATGATGTTATTTGAATAGTCTCAACCTAAAAGCCTGTTACCAGGTACAGACTCAGTGCATTCGTTCGTCCCATTTTCTCATGTCTTACTTAGGAAGTCGTAATTTGCAAATGTGAACAAGAACATAGTGGGTTACTCCGAAGTACGTCACTTTCAGCTATAAATTAGACTGATGATGAACCTTAATTTTGTACACTCAATTTTAAAATTTCCAACGTTGTGTTCATTCAGTCAGGCCCTTTTATTCTTTCTTCACACCTATCCATAAAACACATAGGTAAAAATAAGATTTTTGAATTGCTTAATACTAACGGGGTTATAACCACTTCTGGGTCATACAGTTTTCTCTTTATATCTTTGAACATGGTGTCTTTGCTCTGTTCGTGTTCACAGGTTCCATGATTAATAGCTTCCTGTATTCATGTTCCAGTTCTGCCTGCTGGAAGACAGCATTAGTTATCGCCATTCCCCGCAGGACAGTATCCGTCAGTTCTTTCAAGTAGATTCTTTCCTATTACCCTCACCTCCAGCTTTGTGAAACTTACTGCGCATACTAAATTCGGTCACCTCTTTAAGTATACTGTGACTCTCCTGATCACCTCCAGTTCACTTATAAACTTCAATCGAGCACTTTTGAGGCCATACCGCATTTAGTGCACTACCCTTGAAAGTATGTGAATAAATCTTAAACTTTTATTGAATGTTTTTCTTGGTTATTCTTTCATTTTCGATTCCATGCTTAGGTAAATTTTATTTTAAAATTTTCGTCCTTTTGCGTACCCGCCTCATTTACTGCTATGACCGTCCTAACAGTTTCAGTAGATGCATCCAAAACCAAAGATTTGGAGGAAAATTGTCCATATTTTCAACTAATACCTGCGGGATTCTTCACGTTGGTATCCTTTCCTCTTCTTCTCCTTTTTCTTCTACTTATTGTTCTTCTATGTAATTGATCTTTCAAGCAGTCCATCTGTTTCTGTGAACAGGTAAGCAAACGGTGAATTTATATGCCCGCTTATGTCAACTGATGATGAACTGGACAACCTATCTTTCATTCTTTAAATAGTCGTAAAATTTTGAAAACAAAGTGTCTTTTCATTGAACTCACCTAAGTGTTCTGGGTGTACCTTTACACGATCTCGTTCTTATTCCCCTGAATGCCTTTCCATATTTCATAATGTTTCTAAAATTTACCGATAGTCGATCGGGCAAAGTACTTGGGAATTTTTCTGTCCCTCCATTTCTTATTGTTTTCACACTTTGCCGACTGTAGTCAAAATATGGCGTCTACTTTTTCAAATTAGCCAAGTCCGTGTTCAATCTGACGTAATTTCTCTTTTAATTTAACACTGCGTCCTAGCAATCAGCCTCGATTAATTTCCTGTAATTTTTCTTGTTATTAAAATGACTTTAACCTGGCACACGGTGATGATCCTTTGACTAGTCGTGTTTCTTCCCGTGCCGTTTGCTGATCTGATCAACACCGTATGTATCCTATACGAATGAATCCCAGTGAAAAATCGCCATTAACGATGCTCGAAGACCCTTCGCACATCCCTTTCGAAATCTCACTCCGATCTTTGGAACTCGATCTTTTTTCCGTCTCATGATATTCAGAAGTGGTCTTCACAGAACCTCTTCCGGGACTTTAACTCTACCAAGTACTAGTAATCTAGGCTTCGGTCAATACTCAACTACGGTCTCACCTCAAGCTTGCGTTGCATGGATTAATTACCTAAATTTCCGTCATTTGTCCTTATTATTGCACCATGAGCAGTGAGCATTTTTTCAGTTTGTATTTTTCGCATGGTAGATCATTCTTGCAAAATCCGAAAAGCCTGAAACATTACGGCACTTTTTTACTAGGCCAAATTTTGTCTGCGCATTGTGTGTAAAGCAAAAAAGATTAAAATGTCTTACCTTTCTGTTTGACTTATATGAGTGGGAAAGAAATTGAAACGCCGAAACTTTAAGGGTGGCATCGATAAGAATCTTTTAGGTTTAACACTACACTTTTTCATTAGTATCTACGCGCAAACCGATTTACCTCCGTTCACGTTTAGCAATATTAAATGGAACATCTGGATCCCATGTACACATGACCACTCATAGTCGGTAATTATCGCAAACTTCGTGGATTATTCTTCATTTCTCACGACCATGTCAACATTCAATTTTGAGCCAGTTGCTCTACCGTTAGTCGCACGAACAAAACTATTGAAGTTCGATTTTAATCTTTACCGATAGCACAATCATATATACTGACCAAAACTTACGCTTCACCCAGACCATTATGTTTGCACCGGCTCCTTACACAGGTCTCCATCGGATTATAAAAATCGCGGAAACTATAGTTTCAGTCAAACGCTAAATCAAATATTATCGTGAAGTCATCTCATTCTTGTTTTCCAATCCTCAAAGCTGAGAATAGAACATAATGAACTAGTCTTACGACGAAATTTGTTTCCATTTACTACAGAGAGAAAAGAAAATCTGACAATGAACACGAACGGGAACAGTGGCTACAAGCACATAGGCAAGAACTTCACCAATTGGAAACCTACTGGGAGGACAAGGTGAGCTCGGGAACTGCCCGAACTAGCAGCCCAATATTGTTGATAATTTACTGCTGTTCATGCAAAACAAAATCATTTTTTTGTTCTTCCCCAATAGCGATTTGTGACACATGTATGTCCTAGGCAATTGAGAACATTCAGACTTCCGTAGGATGCATTCCTCAAGTTTTATTCACTTTCTATCCGACGTCTAGTTTCCCGGCTGGGAAAACCGTGTCCATTCAGGATAGTACATACTGATAGAGTAACGAAACTTTAGATTTAAGTATTCGTGTAAATTATAATATTCGAGAACCGATTCTTGTTCAGACAGCATTCCGAATCCTGCACATTTCACTTTGATCTTCTACTGGTGTGTTTCAACCTCCCAGAAACCGCATTTTAAATGACGATGATAGAAACCAGTCCATTATCACCCATTGAGAAATTGAATTATTCTCAGCTGGACCCGTCATGGCAATTTATCTTGGCTATCAGATTTTAACGTGGTTGGTTTCAAGAAGCCGAAAACACTTTTTCACTTATGATGGCTGAAAGTCAACTTAGCTGTAAATTGTACCTTTGTTTAGTCTCGCAGTATGAACACGTTAAAATGAACTCAACCAGTTAATTAAACTGGTGGATTTCTTTGTTCCATCGAAGTTAGGACCCGATTATTCCCTTTGTTATCTGTCCACTTGTTACCCAATAGGTGGTTTAGTTTACTGGCCCGGCCAGGGGTATTAGTGATTTACAGTTATTGCTAAACTCGATTCGCTCCATGCTCTCAATACAAACCCACTTGTGCCGTGCAATCATATAATCTGGGATTTTCTTGCGCATTTACTTGTGAATAGAACTGCTAATTATAGACTGTTCATAACTAAGTGGTTGTTCCTTGTTAAGCCGTGAAAAGACGTAAACACTGCAGTTTTTGTTCCTATCGCCACCGGTTAGCTAACTCCGACATGCCCTAGTTTGTAAAACTGTCATTTTCTGGTTATTTACTGAGGGTAATCGAATTCACAATGAATCTAAAATAATATGCGCCACTAATGAATTATCGCTGGATCGACATAAATGTGGTACAATTAAAAATATTTCGATACTGGAATGCTAATCGCAGATCTAGAAATGTGGGATGTTGTGTATTCTTCAAATCCGAAATAATATTGCGTGACTAGTTTTCTACAACTTGCTAGTACGTTCCATAAATTAACGGACGGTGTCTGCTAGATTATTTATTGACAAGTTTCTTCCAAGCCTAACGGATAAAAACAAGCCACCTGTTTATGCTGTGTGAATTACCAGCTACATGAAATAAGCGATTGAACAACCACTCAAATCCACCAAACCGGAGCACATTAATCCGAGGCTATTGGTTTACAGAAGTGAACTGAAGGTTCCTAGGATATGATCTTTTGGACTGTGTTATGCAGACTGCTTGGTTAGTTAACTGCCTATATTCGTTGTTTCTTTTTTTCTTGTAACCGATTTTCAGAAAAGCCATACCGATCACTGCGGCAAAGGTAAACATATAATTGCCGTAACCCAGGGAACCTTATTTCAAAGCTTTAAACCTGGGCAACATGAGGTCCAATCAAACAAGGGCAAGGGACAGCAGGTCGAATAAAATTATGGCAGTGGCGAATGATGTTCCTTTCACCTGAGGCAACCACATTGCATAACATTCGTTCTGTGGTTCCATAGGTCTAGCCCTATACTATCTGACATGGTTCCTCTCACATATATATCACAAATGTATACGCGAATCCAATGTCGTGGCAACCATGTGTTAAGATAACTTCAAATGTTTCAGAGTGGTCAGGAGTAGGTATCTCAGGCTCCGGGTTGGCTGCTTATCCTCTCAAAATGCTCAAATACTCTCTGCTGAGGAAGTCCAAAGCACTGTCCTCTAGTAGCGATGTTCTCACTGAAGTGCGAGATCAAAAACGAACGTCAAGTGACCTACATCAAGTTGACCGATTTTGTTAGTTGTTCTAGGGGAGATGGATAAACCCTGATTGCAAGCCAACCACGGATGGCGTGGGAAGCATACGACTGTATGTACATCAGCGTAGTGAACACATCCGAACGAAGTATGAACTGAGCAACCAGTCACCGACCCCACGTGACTCTGTGATCATCCCAAAACTTTGTGGATTAGACAGCTTGGTCAGAAGCTTCACACCGGGTCTCCTAAACCAACCCTCTCTTTTGGTTTAAGTAACTGGGTGGTATCAGGTCCACAGCGAATCATGCATCCCGGTGGATAGAAAACGACGTGGAGGAGGATAGAGGAGGTATCACACGTGAACTATAAACATTGTCCGCTTTTCTCTTTCTCAAATATTGCCTTCTTTCCCCGCCTTGGTTCCGGTGGCACGCGATCTATTGTCCGATTTGCTCTAATATATACAGTCAGGAAACCGGTCGTGTGGTTCCGGGGAAATTTTGTACACTCATCCGGATATTATAATTTATATTTATTTATGCATATAATGGGTGAACAAAATGATGGAAAAAGCGAAAAGACAGAGAACTGTACAGTCCATCACGCACGTTAGCTCTTCCATACCCCTCTCCACATTACCACCTGTTCATCAGCATTGTGGTTTGTCAGCAGGCCTTTTGCTACTCTGTTGTCAGATCAGAATTAGTGTTCGGTTGAGTTCAGCTTTACAGCCACCAGCCTTGTATTGATGTGCTCCGGTTTAGGTTGCCTGTAGAGCCTCGAAAACCCAAAAGAGAGGTGAAAGAAGAATGGAGAAGTTAGTTCCGTGTTGAAACAAATAAGCAACAGCTCTATAGAAGATGAAAGATTTTGAGTTTGAGAACATCAGTGACTACGGCATTTAGTAATGTTTTGTTTTCTGCAGCCATCACATTGGAAGACTGTTATGCGGACCTCAACCCAGACCTACGAGAGATAGTCCATTGATCAAAATATTCATTTCTTTTCGCCATGTCATGGGCTGAACGTCTCGATCTCCCAGCCAATACCTGCATTGGAGAAAAGAGTGCAGTATTGTAGACGGTTTACGGGTATGCTCAGACTAGAAATCCAATCATCTCAGCTGTTTTAGATACATTGCTTCTTCCAGCAATTAAGCCCCAAAGTTTATTTCATTAAATCTAATTTGTAAGCCAATGAAAATTTCTTCATCATGTTCCATCATTACTGCAAAAACACCGTTGTTCGAACATCTGCGCTCTTCAAACATCTGTCCACAATAGTCACTTTTCGCAACCGCATAACAGGACCTACATCAAGGCGGGTGAGTATAGTCGTCCTTTTTTGTTAACCAAGGGTCGGGTGGACTCCACGGATGTCCCCAAATTGATTAAAGCCGCCGAGTCTTCTGTATACTCGAGGGTCTTTTGTCCGATGTACGAACAGCTGGTGAAATGTAACTGACCAGATATAGAATTTACCCACTTCATCTAATCCTTTGCTGCCAAGAATAATAGTCGGTCTCAAAGCAATCGAAACTCGATAAATACGTACAACCAACCCGGATCCTCACTCTGAAACATTATCGTCCAAGCAAAGACCGATGCTTCTATTCCCACGTGGGGATAAGCTTACTTCCATAATAGTCTTGGTGACAACGATGATAAGAAACGACGAGAGAGTAGAATCTTGACATAAACCACTTCTCAAAGTAGGCTCACACGAAAGCGTGATATGCCCAAATTCAGGTTTGAATATCCAAGGATTTTTAAAAATGAAATGCTTTTCTGTAACACACTTCAGTGAGACGCAGCGCTTCATGAGTAGATAGTTAATTTAGGGGCGATTGAATGATTAGGTAGTTTGTATATCTTCCGGGTATGGCTTGTCACTCCGTATTCAGCACGTCCTACTTCTCCAGACGTATCTTTCGTATACCAACGTGACTAGTTTCAAATCTAGATTTAGTCATTCCTACTAGATTGACTGTCAAATATCAGTGAATCTGGTGAGCAACTCCGGATATCTACTTTTTTCCTCCCAAAGTACCTCCGCAACCAGAATGTAGTGCGTACGGCAATATCAGCAGGGTTAGGAGCATTATGATTGGCCGTTAGAGTAAGTAGCCAACTCGAAGTCCGAATCACACGACCGACCGCGCTGATGAGTTTGAAAGCTTCGTCCGGAGACGCCAGATGGAATTACTGCACTGGTTCAATGGAAGTTTGTCGATGAAAATATTCTGAAACGAGCGCCAAGTTTGCGTTGTTTTCTGCTTTTGAATTAATGTCTAAAAATCATGCTTTTGCTGATAGCGCTTTTCTCTCGATCACAAGTATGAGGGCGAAAAACTTTTTTCTTAAAACGAAGCTAGCATTGGTGACTACTAATGCACAATGGTTTCAGGCTCATCTTTGGGAAGGAATAAAGCGTTATCCGCTTTTAGCTCTACTGAGGCAGGTGTCTAGTTAGAGTTAGAAACAAAACATCGAACATAGGTGAATCTATTTGTATCTAGAAGAAGCAGTTTATTACTGATTCCGAAACCCATACAATGAATTATTCCGTTTCCTGCCCTCATTTATCATGAAGTGAATAGCTAGAATAAATAACCGACTACAAAACCAACAAATCAACTGGGTATTGAAAAGAATACATGAATACAATCAAAAATAATACAAGACAAAACCGCAGGATTCGTTCACCTTCAAATTGTTTATCATTCAGTACCAGCGAACAACTGGTCGGTTGAAACTAAGGAGACATTCCACCGCCGATCTACCCTTGTTAGATAGTATCAGCCGGACGAATTGCTCGAAAGTCGCCCTATATTTATCTTTTTGTCCTTAATGTCCCTCTTTTAACAGTGGTAAGTTCGCCAAAACTTCTACAGTCTTAAGCTCAGCATCGATGAACATAATAGATCGTTCTCCTTGTATACTTGTCTCTGTATTTCCAACATCAATTATGTCTCAGTATCACGTGTTAGAGAAAATGCATCAGAAAACCATGAAAAAACTTACCCACCTTCGGGAAATCGATCAGGAAGTGGAAGAAACGAGAAAAATACAATCAGTAAGTTTGTGGGATGTTTCCCTGTTCATGCCATTTCCACATTATTTCAGAAATGTCATAATTATTTGAAAACCAATCGTAAATTTCATCCAGTTGACATTATGACCTTGCTTGAATGGGCACATTTGTGCATACGCGTGGGTGGAGTGCAGTAACTATCCATGCACTCTGTGACCGGATTTACTACTGAGATGTCTTGCTGAAAAGAAGCACGTTCATGTCCAGCTTCGATAAGTTTTGCCATAATTCCGAAATAACGCAAGAGCTGGTACAGTTCTGTTGTTTCAAATTGTCATCACAGATCAGTGGGGCCAGCTTTCTGTTTCCTCTTCACATATTTTTAGCGGCTCTCATAGTGTAAAACAATTAACCTCAGGATTTGAGATCGCCTATTGATAACTGGTAAATACTTGACAATAACCAATATTAACCACGTATCGCTAATTTCAAAGTTCCTATGCTAGAGAAAAATCTGACTGCTTGTTGATGAAACGATCAAAGGAGAAAGAGGGAACAGTTCAGAATTACGAATCACTTGTTTTGTGAAACGGAAGGACGTTTACATTCATGTGCCATTCAGTTTTGCAGAAAACAAGAGCGCCGGGCCGGTTCATTTTACTTCCGCGCGCTGAACCTGTCAGTGATGCACACTGTCTGTTCCAAGTCGAGTTAATCTGCACTGTTTTAAGTGGCGAGACTCAATTTTCCGCGAAACACTCACGCCAAGCCCTCAAGCGAAAACGTGGAAGCACTCATTATACAGTGGCTTCGCCGGACCAGTAAGGTATCTCTCAGTAGCACATATCCAATGATTTTAAACCGGGAACCCAAATGCAGTTCATAATTGAGGGTCGAATATCTGAAAGCCAAGCTTGTGTTGATGGTTAAGCGACTAACGTTATGTCTTTCGGAAGCTGTTTCGACAGTTCCCGCCGTCGGTCACCTCTCCACTCGAAAACCTCCATGAAATATTGTAAATTTACTATTCAGTGAGTAAGAAACGAAGCAAAAAATATCAACATTATTAGTATAGAACCAGGTTGCCTAATGACAGATTATTCCACATCAATAACGTGCTTAAAATGGCAGCATATTTTAACCACAAAGAAGGCAAACTTATGATGAGACCCAATGTCCTCCTCGAAGAGCCTCAAAAAATACATTGCACAACCTACTAAGACCCCACAATTTGTCATTTTGAGTGACGAGATGTTTGCCTCGTTTTTAGGAGTTCCAGTTCCCCGGTTGCGGCTTGGTGGATATCCACGCACAGGTGTCGAACTTATCCAGAACAAACAGCTGCCGCGTGTACAGTAATTCGTTTTCGCTGTTCATCGGCTGATTGGGCCTAAACCTCTTTTGTCTTCTCCAATGAGGAATTGAGCACTGGTTTTCGGCCACTTGATTTACAATGCTTAAATATGAACTAGCAGGGATTCCCTGATATCGTGGGAAAAAACAGTCGATTCCACAACCTGTGGAGGAAGTTTTGTGTATTCATTAGAAAGCTTGCTTATGAAAAATCAACTTGCTACCCGGTAATGGTCAATCCCATGTTCTGACATACCCTCCGCCAGTAAATCATATTTTACGCTTGTTATGAATAAAAACCTATGTAAACCTTGAGGCCATATCCTAGAATGACTATGTTCGACAGCAACTTATACGTATTGTGAGGGGACTTCTTCAACTTTCACGGTGTATTTTTACTAGCAGATTAATTTTTTTTAAGCCGGGTTCATGACGCACCCTAGCGTGAATTGGGAAAATGTTGCTATTATTGCGCTTTCTCGTTGCAGTTTTTGCATCCACTCGAACAGACTGAAACTCTCAGGTGGACGAATGGACATCTATAATAATTTAGCCTTTCTTTCTAACATGATTATCGCATGGTTGATGTCGTTTGCAGATTACTTGGGTACGTCGAGATCTTGTTGGTTATGAATTTTACAGGAGTATGAGCCACTTTGTTCGTTATCACAATTATCTTGCACCCCGAAATCAAAATGCACTATGTTTGTGGTCGTATAGAGTCGGAGAGTCTAAGTTTATTTATTATTTAGGAAACTTTTCTCTTGCGCTAAAGTCCAAAGCTGTATAGCTATGACTTAGAATTCAGGAAAAAATTCCTGTTTCACCCGTGTATCTTTGAAACTAATCATTACAAGGAACTTCATAGAATTGGCCCACCTGCGAAACATTTTCGACTTCGGTGAGATTCAAATCAACACACGGATGCGCCCTGCACATGTGCATTGCGTGTGCTCCACCAGCTGACCTGCGAGTTTATGATGACCGGCGTTTGGAAATTTCAATTAAGAGCCAATGATTACTCGACCAAATTGCGCGAGCACGAGACATGCGAAAGTGTTAGTCAAAAATACGTCTAGATGTTCCTTCCGATTAGATAGAAAAAAATTTCTGAACGGCGAAATTTGTATCTCGTTCCTACTCTAAGTCAGATAAACTTGTTAGAAGCATAGTCTCGAGTAGAGAGGGACATACTGTCTATGGTAGATGCTGTAGAAATAATGACCATATTAATGAATCCTGTGACGATTTAGAGGACAATCTAGCATGCACAAATTTAATCACGGATATCCAAACACAGACGACAACCGAACTTGTTTCACTAACGATTGAAAAAACAATATACGCGTGTGAGGAAACGTCCAACCATGTGTGGTCACAGTCAAGGTTAACTTGAAAGAAGTTCCTCGCAGTGATGTAAATGAGGAACGAAAAAACAAGCTCTGTCCAGAGCAAATTCTAAAGAGGTTGCCTTGGGTTTTCTCCAAGAGATGACAAAACCCGAGCAGATTCGGGCAGTCGAAAATACGACTCCAGTTTGCTGTTGACGTCCAAGCGAGTTATATGAAAACTCAAACTAAGGAGAAACGCCAATGAACCATATTTGGTCGGCCTCATTAACGAAGGGAAAATTTGAAGGTAGTTGATATCAAATTGCCGTATTCACATCCTAAGTCAAAGGTCAGCACGAATGTGGCGACATCGCACTGATTACGCGGATCGATAGACTGAGCAGAAAACCTTCATAATGGTCAGTTATTGTCGACGAACTAAATCAGTCTGCACGCTAATCCATCAGTGAGTATTGGCCGTAGAAAAATAATGTAAGCGAATTTTCTAACTGGTGAATGGATTTCATCCTCTACCTGTCCCTCTGTTCTCACTAGAGTTAGTGAGAACGGGTGAGAGACAACTGAATGTCGAGTCGATTGATGATTTCCAGAGAAACATCTGAGCAGTCCTTTTATGACATACATGAATATACTTTCGCTTAAATTTCAGTCCCTTGTAGACGAAACAAAAAGTTGAGCTACAGGGACACGGAACTTGTCAGCAGTTCTTTATACTAGATATTTTCCTTGAATTTACAATAACTAAAACTTGTCCAATCGATTTCATTGATCCATTTTACCTATCACTGACTAGTTCGGTCGACCATCTCTCCTTCAAAGAAGAGAAAGCAGAAAGCATAACAAATAACTAACGATTAATAACCAGTAGTTTCAACTACCCATATGCTTTGTAGCTCAAGTCGGCTATTTTCGAGACCTTGTGATCATTGATCTTGGCGTTTAGATAGCAAAATTTTTACCACCACCTGTGGTGAAACCGCCAATCCCTTGGCAGCAATCATTGCGCTTATCTGCCTCAATCACGCATCCTTCGATTAGCACCGTTAAGTCTTGGTCCTTCCGCTACAAGTAAATTCATTATTATCCCACTGAATTATCATATTTGCAAGTCAACAGCATTCTTGACTGTAATATTTAGATATTAAAAATAATAATGTTGCACTTTTGGTCAGTAAATCATTTTTGTCCGTGGCTGTTCCTTTGCAGTTCAATTAGACTGAAAGCTGATCCTTGGTCTGTGAACTTCATTTTCCATCATTCTGACTTCCAAAGGTGACACTTCCACTCGTGAAGTCAAACGGTTTCACTGAAAGATTGTTTTTATCCGACTAAAAAGGCATGAAAATTTACCAACTGACTCCTCAGTTTTCAGTATAAAATCACTCAGTTGCTTCCAGGTTCAAGGTTAAGATTGGCGTTGACTGTCCGTACCCATGTACGGCACGATCCTATCACATAACCTTTTACGAAACACTTCAGACAAAATTGCCTGTTCCTGACCAGTTTTCTGTTATTCTCCTGTCGAACTAGCCGTTTGGCGACTGAATGAACGACACCAGTCATTACTGCGCTATGGTTAGTGGCAAATGAACCGCTCGCATTGTTCGATAATTCAATTCCCATCGCTGTGGTTGATCCAATTCCTCTCAACTCTGACACCCCTTTTTCAATTATGAATGCCAGCAATAATGTGGTAATTTTTATTTTGATTAATGACTATCAATAGGCTGAGCGGAAACTGCTACGACGAAAAATTGAGGAACAGAACGAAGAGATTATCCGCTCGCAACAGGAACTGCAGTACATCACCGAACAAACACGTGGTCTTCAATTGAGCTCAGAAGAAGCCGTAAGACAGCTGGAAAAGAAATTACAAAAATCAAGCAAGTTTCTCTTTCTCCTTTCAAGTTTGTATGGTACACTTCCACAATGCTTTTTAGAAAGATCTTCTGTGTTATGGTTAGTACTAGAAGGTAATTAAACATCCGTTGAATTGACCCAAATGTGAACAGTGTTCGACCTCAACGAGATTCGAACCTTCGCACTTACAACCCGTGTTTACTATCGCCTGAGGCATGAGGCCACACAGAGTGGTGTTCGGATAATTCGATAAAGAATCAATGGTTATCCAACCGAAATATGCAAGAACCTGACAGACAAAACAGTGATTTATTTCTCATTCCTCCTGTCAGAGCAGGACTTCCCCGCGAATCAACCAGCACTAACTAGGGTTCACAAACGTTTGTTAAATCTCCAGAAATCAAAACTGCGTAAAATAAGTATATGTACACTTCAATGGAACGGTATGTAAACAGACAAAAGGAACGCCCATGGGATCAGTACTATCAAGCTTGTTAGCTGACGCAACCATGAATCATTTCGAGGCAAAGGCATTCGAAACAAACCGCCCACGCTTATGGATCCGATATGTTGAGGATACATTTGTTGTGTTAGAAAAAACAGAAATGGACCAATTTCATCAACACCTGAACGCTATAGTGCCCAGCATAAAATTCACCAGATAGGAGGAAAGGACTCGGCTCTACCGTTTCCCTGCGTACTAATTATGAGGCAACCAAACGGGAGCATAGAGCCAACCGTCTACAGAAAACCGACGACGGACCGCGTACTCAATTTCAAAAGCAACCATCCAACCTGCCACTTAAAGTGCTGTATGTGTACCCTGTTCCAGCGAGCCGATACACAATGCAGTACACAGCACCTACGGGAACAAGAGCAATGTAGGTTGTTCAAGTTATTTGCTGCCAATGGATATCCAAAATCTTTCATCGCTTGTAGTCGCAGAAAACAGACGGCAAATACTAAGAGGACTAAATCGATCGCGATACTTCCATACATACGGGGAATATCCGAAACGGTCGAACGCATTCTACGTCCACTAGATATCACAATCACCCACAAACCGACCGCCATCCTGAGATCTATCCTATTCAACGGAATTGATTGCGTCGACCAGCACGACCAGTCAGGGGTTGGTTGATCACGTCATTCCGTGCCTCGGTGAGACAGGCAAACAATTACGCACACGCTTGCACGAACATAGCTCAGCCCTACGACGCGCTGACCCACAGTCGCAGATACAGAAATACTGTGCATGAACAGGCCATGAGGGCAACATCAACAACGCAAAGGTAGTCAATCGAGCAAACAGAAAGGGGGAGCGACTAATTCGAATAACTCGTTCAATCGGCATGTCGAGAATGACAAACATTACGTCATCTTAACAACATCCCGATGCAGAATAGAGAGATAAACAGACAGACAGTGCACAAAAGCGAAACGAACTGGCGATCCCATGCAGTCACTCATTCAAGTTTGACAGCGAGTCCCAGTTTGGATTGAGACGTCACGATAAACGTTATAGCTCAGTGTACTTTTTCTCACCTCTAAAATATATCTACATATATGTATATAAAGAGAGAGAGTCAGTAAAAATCAGTTGAGGGTACGACGATTCCTGGAAGCATATGACCGGTTTCATGGTCATTTTGGTTATCAGGTATGTGCGTCAAATGCGTTCATGATCCGTTCACACTCTTGTTAATCAAGTGAGATTATGATATCTACGAACAAATTAAGAATCCCATAGGACAGATACTGAAAGAATTTCAACCAGCGCTACTTCGGGATTACCCACACTGAAAAATCGATTTTCTTTGGGAGCCCTGACAGGGTCTTTCATCTGAAAGTCTAACACAATTTGGTGGGGAGCTAACCGAGCATGGGATCTCGATCGAAATATCCGTGGATAGGCTTCATTAATTTTGTCATCTAATATTTCGTTATTTTTCCTTATCTGCTGCATGCGACCAGATGTTTTGTCGTTGGCTCAAATCCTTTGCTCTGAGCAACCCGTGAAGTAAGCGGAATTGTACGGGGTAGTATCCTTTGGGCTGGGAGCCACCTGGCTTAAACGGGTGATATCTATCCGATGGAGTGCGATGACTTTTCCTATTGCCGAGAGAAACATAAGGTACTTCTTATTTACGTCCATCTAATGATTGGTTTTGATCACTACCTTCCTTCGCTCCGTCTCTGTTTGCTGAAGTGGCTTTTGCAATGGCTGAACACAGCTCCAGAAGTTGGCTAAGCAGCTGATTTGTTTAGGCTGAATTTCGTCTGGACAATATCCATTGGCCTCTCAGGTGTGATAGTATCCTATGGTTGAGAAAGCCATTCTGCACAATTCGTTGAATCACGGACGTACGGAAGCCATTACATCGTATATATATATATATATGCAGTGGTTGACATGTATGCTGTCCCTACTCATACGGAAACTCCCCGTATGGAAGTTGTTCTCCGCGGTAAATCACCCATTGTAAGAAGGTTAAAGTAGTCAGCTGCAGACAAACAAACCTCAGAAATTTCAACCTATAAACTGATCTCAATGGGTGGAGTTAAAATTGCAGATTGATGCGCGGGAGTACTTCACACAGAGTTTATAGTAAGCCTTCTGATGCGATCAATTACCGCATTCAGTTCCCCTTTTAAGCTCAAACTCTGCCATATCCTGAATTTTACTTTCGCCATTCTTGTTTATTTGGTAGTTATTGAACCGACGACACCGCACGATGTCAGCTGAAACCAAAGTACATCAGCGCTAAGGTAACCTTAGCAAAAAATTGAAGCTGTATTCTCATTGGTATATGTAGCATTTTCTTTCAGATCAAAGAGCAGAATTGGCTTGGAATCACAAGACAGGTCTCACGGTTATTACCGATTGTCATCCGTGATATCACGAAGTTTTGTGGTTTTTTGAACTAAAATGATCGGTCAGTGGTAGTGCTGTTTTTTATTGACAGCCCAAATGAGAACTTTAACCTCTAAAGCACCCAAAAAATTCCGAGGATTTCCACAATTTCAAGTCTCCACTTGATCAGTCACTGCACTGCCCTTGACTGACCCTCGAAGTCTGCGGACCAGTGGAACCTTTCAAACTCGCGGCAGAATACCCTGCTATCAATATGAAATCCAGAACCCATAACTGATTCCACGCTTTAGAAGCAGTGCACGTGTCTTATCCGATACATGAATGAAGCAAAGGTTATAAATGTTAGGATTATTTGGAACAACACGATTTAACGAACGGGTTCGTCTTCAGTTAGGTGTAATAATGGTAAATGTATAGAAGTAAAAATGGTATGGTTTCTAATGAGTGAGTGATTGAATGAGTGTAAAACTGAGGGCGGGCATAGCTGTCCGATGGGAGGGAAAGGGTTCGCCCATATCTGTAAGGGAATCGGTATTTTTCCGGTGGTAATGAGTAGCTCAGTGAAGCTTCAGGCTTGGGTACACAGAATGCTTGCAGTCTCATCTGTAGATGGGATCAGGCAACTCAACAATTTTTGTAGGTTGGTCTGAGCGGCTCGGCCAAACTCACTAAGAGTCTGGAATCAGTCAAATGTGAACCGATCACTACTGATGGCTTGATCACTGCTGTGTTTAGAAAACCGGGAAGTATTTACGATCGCGTTAGGACAGGTTGATGCACGTTGTCCCGCAGAAACTGTTAAATAAGTGAGGGCAGATTGAAGACATGAAATCTGCAATGCCGTTGATTACGCATAAGTGTTCTATGGCTTGGATGAGAACAGCGTTTGCGATTTCACTGCCTGGAACATCTTATCAGCAGCCCAGAACAACCTGTGGCAAATGATCCACGCTTGAATACCCCTTTTAAAAAGTAAACTAATATAATGCCGGGCTTTTTCCCATCGTTGTTTCCTAATTCGTTCGACAAACTGTTCGACAGTTATATCAGTAAACCGTTTAGGATAGTCGTTTTATCGAAATGCCTCATGCTGAAGGCGAAGCTACTCATACACGGGATTTTCAGTGAAGATTTCCCTCTACCTATTGGCTAGGCGACGGATTTGGTTTTTTTTTGCTGTAAGCGGTACGAAACTGTTAGAATGGATATGTTCTCCGTTCCACGTAACTCCTCTGTTCACGGATATTTGTAAGAGGTCAAGTGAACTGAACATTCCGGTGGCTTTTGTAGATGTGTACAATGCATTTGTAGTGTCGACAGTGTCGCTCGCCACAAAAATGATATCGTCACCATAAAGTTTTGCACTACAAAGTGTCCAGTCATTGGCTATAGTAGGGTAGTTTAAAGTTTTGCCAAACACATCAGCAATTGAGGATCACAGAGGTGATCCCGGTGCTACCCTATCTATTTGACCTTGAGTTTTCCCTTTTGGAACTGAATTGGATGTTCCAAGTGCACGTGAAAGAAGCCGCCTCAGTTCACCCACTGGGAATCCTACACTGATCTTATTCTCAAAAACCAATACATTCGCATAATCGACTGCTTTGCTGATCGGTACTTTCGCAAGTTACGAAATGATGTCGAGAGAGAATTCCAGTTTGTGAAACTTCACGCTTAATCGAAGGTGTACCGTAAGCTTTGTTTCGAGTCTGCAAACCGCACTGTTTCCAGTAGGCCTATTCGCGTCTATATGATAGTGTGTTCCTTATATCTAAGATGGATCTCAGTCGAACCCTTTCCTCATGTGGTTTCGGGAACCCATGTGAACTCAGAATAATCGTCCTGGTTGGTCGCGTCCGTTCAGACGCAATGTTTATGAGTCCTTCCTGTCCTAATAACCGTACATTCTTGGAGGTCGATTTCTCTGTCTGAATCGTGTTATCGGTTTTGGTAGAGTTGACCGCGAATTCGGATGTGTTGACTAATACAGCCATATATTTGTGCAGATTTCCCCCGAAACTCGTGCACCAGGCACTTTGTGAACGCTTTCCCGACTAGTACCTAACAAGATAAAACGTTTGAGTTTGCATTTATTTTATTCACTGGGAAGCGAAAAAGTTGTATCACAATCATGCGTAAGATTTGGTGTGACTCAAGGAGCAGATGCGATAGAAACTTAGTCCATATCCTATTTCATCCATCATATGTGTATCCACACCGTGACGCATTACGAGCCCGTTAGAGAAAAAGGCTTACTGTACCTACAACTATTTGAACCACATATTTCTGGAAATGCAGTATCACTGCACGCTAATAGCCGATTGCCCCCCACTACGCTTCAACACTTTTTGATCACTCTGATGTAACTTTCAACAATTCTAGTATGAAACTGATTATAACTGATATCTCTGGAAATCTTCGCATTCTGACGGTATCATCCTCTAAGTAGATAGCTCATGAAGTTTTCATGTCCGAAAATCAAATATATATTGAAAAATGTCAGCATTCAGGCTACAGTATGGTTTTATGTGAATTATACCCTGGACCTACGTAAGCTTTCCTATGACTTACGTAGAATTAGAAGAAAACCAACCCATTCGAAATAACGTGGCTATTAAATTCGAGTGGAATGCAACAAAGAGCTTCCCTCAAAAAATTAGCAATTTCCAATACTGCCTGTTTTCGTATAAATAAGGATTTGTTCCAGTCACTACAACAACAACCGTTCCTTTTATGCACAGAAGGCCGTATTTTTATCATTTAGTAAAGCTTCTCTTACTTTAATCGTACCAGAGAAAAAGTGGACGAATATAAGGGAGTGGAGCAAATTATCCAAAGAATTTCCAGCGAGAAATTTTCACCCTGTGAATGTTTTGAAAGTCACCACGTGTCATCCATCTAACGACAAAACGAGTCGTCGAATTACCGCACATAATCTTCAGTTGCTGATCAGAACGATTACACTCCCTGTTTTATTGCGTATTTAATGTGTACTGCACATCCGCTGATACTTGAATTACTTATATCTTTCTTCTCATATCTGAATAGGGAAGCATGAAATATTGATAATGATCTGCTTCGGGACTAGAGAATTGAAGTTCTGTCTTAAAATTGCAACGGGGGTGTAAATAGTTCTGCATTCTCTCCTGGATGTGATTGGATTCCGGTATGCAGAGTGTCCGCTTGCAATAGGTTATTCACCTAATGGTACGTAAAAAGTTGTTTTGCCCAGTTACAAAAGCTAGATATGCCTAGACGGAAAAAATTATGCTAACCAAGGAATTTAATAATTTCGTTATGCCTTTCATTGTGGTGCCGGTAGATTCCACTCATTTTGGCTTACGGATACAACATATGCAAATAAGTTGGCCTTGACACAAGGTCAGATTTGATTCAAATCAAGATCGCTCCTCAAAAGAAATTCGCCTGTTCGAGATCAGCAACGATCACATAAAATGCCCATTTGTAAAATTATATACTTTAGACTGCAAACGTGCGTAGTCGTTGTAGAATATTCCACAAAATAGGTACTTCCGTTGAACATGCAAGCTTGTGAACATTTTTTAGCATAAAATAGTGTGAGTCCTAAGACCTTTCCAAACGAGCTGCTAAAATTTTCATGTTCTAAGTCTTCATATACTATTTTCAGAGGACCTCTACTTGACAACTGGCCTTATTACAGTCTAAAAACAGTCGTAGCAACAGAAATCTGGGAATAAATTCAGTTTATTCACTGACACTCTTTTAGAGCTTTCATAATATTAGCAAGGGAGATTTCTGAATACATCACAATCGGCAATAATTGTATACATGGATCACAATTGTGAACTGCATTATCCCGCTTGATAATTAAAAACGCGATCCATTTCCTACGTGTAAACTCTCACGGACAAAACAGAAGACAAACATTGACTATTAAAACTGTGACTTCTCGGTAAATTCTCTTGTTACATATTGCAAATCAAGTTTTATGTCAAATATTGGCGTGATTACGAGTAACTTATACCGAACCAGATATTATGAATCGCACTATAATCACTATGTTTTATCGATCTCTTTGGTGACTGGTCCGTAGTTGCTGTACGGCAAACGGTCATAGAAACATGAAAATATTCATTTGTGATAACTTGTAAAATCAATAAGATAACATTTGACTTAACAGAAGAGAAGATAATTCCTGTTTGTTTGCTCCACTTCCACGGAAGCATTCCCTGGGCCAAACGAAATGTACATTGCACCTTCCTATCTACTGGTAGGTTCCGCAATGCTAATGACTGTAAGTCGATACATAGATTTAATCTGAGTGAAGTTATCTAACTCAGATTTCTCTCTATTGACCCACGTATAACATGGAACATCCGGACATTCTGTATACGTGGCAGACCGGGAAAATACAGCTTTACGCGAAGAACAACAACGAGTGCTTGCAACTATGAGGAGTGAATTGCAATCCTATGAAGAACAGTCACGCGAAGCTAACGCCTCAAAAAAACAGTTGCACGAAAAACTACAAGAATATGCATCACATGTGAGTTATTGGTAATTTTTCCACCTGTCTGGTCTGCAGTCTGACGTGACACGCCACTTCAACGACAATTTGAAATCGCAGTCGCAATCTAAACTGTTCAAATAAGTCAAGTATTACAGATCTGTAAAACTTAAATGTTGCACGAAGAATCTATAGCTATTTACAGTGGAATTCCAGTCCTCCTTATTCACACAACATGGCATGGCGGACATTGTGAAACCTTCGTTGGACTGTTATACGGTCCCATGTTTTGGGACACAAAATTATAGAGAGGGCTAATAGAATAAGCCAGCACAGAAATCTATCGCATGGAAACTGAGACCTAGCCAATTCAAAATCAGTTGGATTGAAGGTTGCATCATATGCACAGTTTTCCTGCGACAACTGACTGTGAAGACCACATATGTGAAGAACGAAATAGGAAGTATATAGCCTCGGTAAGAATTCAAATTGGTTTCATAATATGACTGTTGGATCATTTCGGACCACCGTAGCACCTTGTCGTGGTCAGTATTTGCTCATTATTGCTTTTACCTCCCGTCAGCAATTGGATATCGCAGTGTATGAACCAGTTTTTCATACCCACACGGTGATGTGTCTCGTCAGCCCATTAAAGAAAGCGATAATGATGTTACTTCTTTCATCGGTGCTGGAGACGCATCCATATTTGAGTTGCTTAACGAACAACGATATGTGGGCACTGGTTAGTTTCATGAATTTTTCGCAAAAGGCCTTTTTGTTTCTTCCAAGAGTTTCATATCCATCATAAGTAGATTTAAATCTCGGTGACGCTAATTATATTCATCAACTGTATGTTTTCAAATGAAAGCTTAGTTAGTGTGTTACTGACCCGTCTCCGAAATTCTCAGCCCAGTCGGTGCAATCAATACCGTTTGCTCCAAGATCGTGTCAGTCGATGACATTCGTAGGACCGCTTGAATTCACTGCAAAATTCCAAACCGACAAGCTTTACGAATTTTTGACTCTTGCATTCAAAATTTCTCTCCTTTTGTACGGTTGCCAAACTTTTACTTTATAACCGATCTCCTACTGTTCTTCTTTCTCTTTTTTTGCTTCTGAATAGATGGTACTGTGAGGTAGCAACCAAAACCAGAGTATTTTGGTCCAAAGTTAATAGTTATCAAAAGTGAACTTAACTTAACTGATACGATTGCTCAGAATAAAGCAAGAAAGACTTATCAAGAGCTAAAATGGCGATTGTAGTATGTGATACCGAAGTTATTTGATGGGACCGTAAGCTGGGGATTTTAAAATCTAGGATATTTCAAAACGAAACTGCATATGTGTATATGTTGTAAGCACCAACTGAATAATTAAGCAAAATTCACCCGGAAGCATACGACTGGTTTCACGATTGCTGCCGATCGTCACGAATGCGTACCCAATACTCTCTTATCCAAACGTCATGACACATGTACACTCCGAATTGTCTGTCTCGTCATAGTCTAATTTGTTGTGTCAGAAATGACCATGCAAGATGGTCGTTGAAGAGTGCAAAGAAGAACCACAATGGTTATACGTTGATAGTTCCTCGAAAATTGCCACTGAATACAATGAGAAAACAAGCTGACCAACAAACTCGTTTTCTGTGATTCGTTCTCCCGTCATTGCATCACAATCAATTAGGATAAATTTTCAGGAGATTGTATTAGTCAGATGAAAATATGGGTGGGGAAAGGGTTTGGAGTGTTACGTGCATAACCTGAATACATATGAATGTGTTACGCTAGTTGTTTTGTGGTCTAGGGTTCCCGTTGGGACGGGGGGCGGGCCAGAGGAGTCGAAGAGCAACCACAAATTGTTTTTGTGTTCACCGTGGGGGATTGTGAAGGCGAATCGCGACAGTTTCCGCAGTGCTCAGGGAGTGACACTTTGCCAACCTAGACTGTTGACCCCTAACCATATACAAGGTCTGGAAATCTTGCGTCACATCCGCGATGTTGTTGGTCTGTGCTGGGTGTGCAACGACTGCGCTGTTAAGTGACTTAATCGCTCCAGTGTCCAGGCAGGCAAGGTGTCTTTGGGGCTATCTTGCTATCTTCTACCTAACAGGTTCCAGCAACCTAGCCAGTCATTTTGCCAAAGAGTGACACGGCGAATTGCAAGTTTACATCGTCTGCACGACCAGACGTTATCTGAACATATCCGTGAGCACCACCCTCTATGATTGGGCACTGGGACAATTAAGTCACTTAACAGCGCAGCCGTTTCACACCTAGCGCAGACTAACCACATCGTTAATAATTCTTTGTCAGTTGGGCTCAGCCAACCTTATGAACAAGGGCAGAATGCCACCCATATACGTATATATATGTACACATATACATGTATATATATATCTATGTATATGGGACCGTGGCAACAGTTCCGATATGATATCCCGCATAAACAGATTGGATGGGGAAACTATTAAGAGCAGAAGCGGTTGTTTTCTATTTTATGCCGTATGCGTTTTTAACTTTTTATTGTCCCTGAGCTCTTTTTAATGGGACAAAATTTCTAAAAACAGACTGGACGATATTCGCATTTCAGAACCCCATTTTGATCCATATCTGACTGATCATAATCTTCGTCTGTGCAGCGTCATCTAGAAATGCCGGAAGCCTCAGATAGTGCTCAAACCGGAACTAACGTTTTCCATACTTCTGCGTTAAATCAAACTGACCACCGAGTAACTTTTTTCTAGCCACGGTTAGCACATTCAAAAGTAACTCGGAAGGGCATACTATGAGCAGACAGACAGTGCACGTCGATCAGTTCGACAAGAAGGCAGGTGTCCGGCCTCAACCTACCTCGTCACTGCTCACCCGATGTTATCACCAGACGAGAGCAATGCTCCGGAGCCATTCATGGTCCAATACAAAATCAGCCGAATTTGACTAATGAAAGGCGGGGGTCAGGCGTAAAAACGCTAAGGAAAACGCAGTATTTAAATTACCCTGTATGAGCGGAAACGAATATCTCAAAGATCTGTGCCGGCTACTTGCCCTGTACTCCTTCAGATATCTTCCGAAGTGACCCAACATCTCAAGCACTCTCTGCTGACGAAGCCCTACACACTGCATTCTCGTGATGGAATTCCCGTTAAAGTGCGTGAATGAGGGCAAATGCCTAGTGCTGCTCATCAAATTGGCTGAACTTTTAGTGGCTAGTGTAGGAGAGATAGCTAAACCCTGATTCCGAACCAACCACTGGCAGCGCATGGGGCCCACGATTCGTTGCTCATTGGCATCTGTGGCAGAGTGCGTAGTGAGCACCGATGACCTCATCCAAAGTTTGCATGAAATGAGAAATCGGCCGTCAAGTCCCCATTGGATTACAAGACTTTCTAATCGTCCTACTGCCTTGAATGTAAGACCATTTGGTCAAAGGTTCAGGACATGATCCCGTAAATCAACCCCTATTCTCGGTTTGGGCAGTCGTCTACTGCCAAGACCATAAAGGAACCTCAGATACCTATGGATAACCAATGACGCGGAGACGCAGACTGGAAAAGCTATCACGGGGTGAACTCTGTACACAGATTCATTTTCTTAAGGCTTTCTCCTCCATCGTTTTCCCCCTTCGCCATGGTTCTGACGCCATTTAATCTGTACACGCATCTGTGCTAAATGTGTGTGAAAAATGGTGCGGGCCTTTGCATTATACAGCTTTCTCTTAGAAGAAAGGCGGGTGCTATAGAGGCGCTGCTTTTCGGACTCACCAAATCTTTTCTTTCAATCGAGAGTATTCATGTAATCTCCGGCCCAACGCATCCATCAATTGTATTCAGATTCATGAGGTGACGAAGACTATCGACAGCTGCTAGCTGATCACCACAAAGATGAGTGTAGACATATTTCTCCCAGCCTTGCGACATTATCTTAAATTTCAAAGGTGCAAATCGCTTGCTGTTTAAAATTACCATAATCACTAAATGATCCAAAACCTATTGAATAGCCCATGCGTCATGTAAGGGTAGTGAATGCTGATTCGTTACATCCCTCGCCCTAGTCACTACTCAGTATAACCGCGGCAGAAATCGCACTGATCACGCTAACCGATAAGCTGAGCGAGATGCTGTAACCGAAAATCGATTGATAACGAGGGGCCAAATCAGTCAGCAAGAGAACGGATCAGTGAGCGTTGGTTATAGAAGAAGACCATTTTAAGCGGTTCGATTTTGATTAATAAACGAATGTTTGCGCCTGCTCAATTTGGCTGTTCTCTTTAGAGCTAGCGGGACGGAAATAGAGGCAACCGTTGTTTGACCGGCACAAAGCTCATCTTATTGCTCGCAAGTTTGCTCTTCATGCGGACTGCATAAGCCGTGAAGAGTGGCAGACAATATTATTGGAGTGAGATGAAAGCCTCGGTGACTGATGCAGTTGCTGTCCTAGCCCTTCCAATGTGGGAAAAATGATCGATAGTCTTCCCTAAAGAAGAGGAGACCTGTTTAGATTATCAGATCATTAGCGAGAGCAATTGTTTCTTTTCAAAATCTCCAATCCACCATCTTTAAACGGAGTTGGGAAAATGTTATTGGAGTCCAGTAACTTGTGATGTCCTGGAGCCTTGGTTTTCTCGAGGACACCTGTCTCGAAACCTGTACCCGTCGAAGCACACTGTGGAACAAAAACCCAGACAGCTGGGGGAGGCGCTGATGCTCGAGCTTCGTTAAATGATGCCTTCAGACGTCCCATCTAACTTATGAGCACTCGTTGTTCATTGTCGATATCTGCGCTTTTTATGCAATTAATCTTGTGTTTAAATATCGGGGCGCTCTTATCTCTTTTAAATTCATCAAGAATGAAGCTGCTGGTAGTTGCTGCAATAGAGAAACCTGATGGCCCTTTCGATTTATACCATTTACACTTAACCGTTAGCTACTACCAGCGATTCCAGTAGCCCAAGTGGGCACTGAAACTTCTGTTTCTATGAATACTCGCTTAGTATAGTAAAATACTAACTAAACTCCCGTTTATGTGCATTTCAATAACGTATCGAGTTGGCTTTTCACACAAAGGCTTGTCAGCCACAGAGTTTATAAAACACATTGTGTGTCGTCACACTTCCCATCCTTTGCCCGCTGCCAAATGTATTCATTAACAGTCAACATTCGGTTGGTTGGTATAAACAACATTGCGTACTGCGAACACACATAAGCGGATGAACATTGATCAACCAGTGTGTGCAGTTTGATAGGAGAAGTGCTCGGAATTGATGCACGAACTAGACAGTGGGTCGGCCAAGACGTTCATGCACACGTTACTGCCATACTCTACTGCTTAACGCATCATTACTGACTATTCACAGTTTCTGCATTACGTTTGGTACTTATGTTACTGTATAACAATGGATATATCTTCGAAGCTGGGTGACCGAACGCCAGGACTCGTACGAGTACAATATTGAAATGCCTGGAGGCATTCTGTTAGTGAGTGTGATACGCATCAGTATGCTCACACACAAGGGAATACGTTACAGGAGACCAAGATAAACCACCTTAGTCCAAAGCCGGGCAGGGGGGATAGATTATTGCATATCTGAGTTGTTCACATCAGCCATGGGAACTTACGACCTTCGCTTCGGCGAATTACTGATCGCTATTAAACTGGTAGAAAAATGCGAGCTAGAACAACAGAGATTGGTTTCAATGGAATCAAAAGTTTCTTTTGGTCTTAGCTCTGGTTGATGGTTCTCATGAGTTTCCATTCGCTGAGTCTAGCGTTTAGATCGCAAACAGTTCATCGCCAGTCGAGGTGACATGCACTGTATGTCCGCACTCGTTGGGTTTCTTCTCTATTGACCTTCAAGTTCGTTGACGACTCTGATCTGGAAATTATGCATCTGTTTTCCACTTGATCTCTGAGGGTTTAACTTTTGACCTTGGAAGATTGAAATCCAACCTGAGAAGTTTGATCCGTTTAGCTATATGTCTTTGTTGCTATTCCAAGTATGTGAATATTGGTGATTCAGTCCCGTAGGCTTATCCGTATGGACGACTCAGGTTTGTGATTGCGGGTGTACTTGACTTGAACTCCAGTTCTCTCGGTTGGCTGGACTGTCTGCTTCTCACCCGAGAGCAAATGTGATTTAATTCAACATGTCTACTGATTGAATTACTTGAAGGATATCATGCTTCCGAAAACCCCCGCGTGCCTCATAGTTGCTTGATCCAGAATCTCAACGTTATCTAGATTGAATTGGTGTCTCTCTTGGTCTTCGTGGACGGATATGAGGGAAAGTGGGTCGTGTCTTCTTATAGCTAGGGTATCCTCGTAAATTCGAATGGTCACTTTTCTCCACGTTTGAACGATATAGTACTTGTTGCAGTCCATGCAAGTGAATTTGTATACGACGTCTGTCCATTCGACTGTCTTCGGTCGCGATTTTGGTTCTGATATGTCTTTTCAAAGTTTGATCCGGTCTATGAGCGACTGCGATTCCTTGAGTTTGGAGTTATCTTGCGGCTTATTCAGATACATTTTTGATGTATGGCAAAACGATCCTTCCGTTTGACCGTTCACTTCGGCTAGTTTAGTTTTTACTAAGTGCACGGCTCTTCTTACCAATTTCCTTGGATATTCGTTTCCATCAAAAATCTTGATGAGGTAAGTTTCTTTTAACCTTCTTAGTACTTCTGTGCCGCAGTGAGTTTTGACTCTCTTGAGTAAGGTTCGGATGCATGGTTGTTTGCCATCATTTTATGGAAACCTCGTCAAATTGCCCGTTAACAGATGAGTTGCCGTTCGTTTCAAACCCAGAATTCCTCTTTCTGAAAAACCAAGTTTAGCTATGCTACTTTTAAGTGAGCATAAGGTACATTCTACCATTTAAGGCCTTATCCTGTCATTTCTCCCCGTGATTTCATATTTATATTTTCAATCATGCAGCAAAAGCCAAGATGTGGTGGATGACAAATTCATGTGCCACACGTGAATAAACTGGCTCGAAGCCGAATACTGCTGTTGTACGGGAACAACTTACTGAGGTGGGTAAATTTAAGCACTTGGGTAGTTGTATCTCACCTGTTGGTCACATATCGGATGAGGTGTCTTCGCTCGACTGGCATTCATGAATTTGAAGCATCCGCAACATCAGCGTGACGTTGGCTTATCGACCAAAGGTCGAGTATACGGATTGGATTTAAGACCGGTGCTGATATGCACGTTTGAAACATGGCTGTTGAGAGTACGTGTCTGAAGAATTTTGGTGCTTGAATACGTTGCCTTGGTAGCACTGGTAGAATATGGTGAGAGGATTTTCCAGGTAGCCTAAAGGTTTTGCATGTGGTACTGAGCCCTAGGATTCAATCTTCTATGTGGGCACTGAATATGAATAAAGTAATTTGATTAAGACGACTTCCCCTGTGTACACTGTCGTTTGAGACAAATAACAGCTGGATGGTGGGTCAAGCTGGTCTATCAGTGACCAGCGGACTGTTCCCATGTAGATCAAGTTAGATAACCGGGATGGGATTCACAAGATCACCGTAAGCGATGATACAGCTCAATGTTGCACATAGTGGCGCTCTTGCAATCGAAATATTTTTCTTCTAAATAACAGTTCGACCTGTATTGTTTCTTTATTTCTAATTTTCTTCTCTTTTGAGTAGACCATGTTGTAAAGCACCAGCCAAAATAAGGGCACGTTACTGTTGGATTAATGGTTGTAAAAATTGAAACTGAATGGATGGTTTGATAGAAGACTGTGGGGCGCACGACAGTAACAGCGAGAAACTGGTCATGTGGCTCCAGTCGAATTCGGCCCGCCCATTTATATATATTGTTTACTTTCACGGTGCAGGCCACGCCTCCGACCACACAATCCTCGTGGCAATTTCAATACCATGTGTTGAAATTTGTCACACTACTTCAAACGAGCTTCCCTGTTTCAAAACAGTCTCTTTTAATTAATAAAACCTCACATGGAATATCTAGTAATCTAATAAAAATCTGCATGAAAACCATTTGTTTAACTGTTTACCGAACTGCTTCGACTGACCAGTTCAGTTCATTTGTATTTCGCCATACTCCGATTGATTGAAATTGTGCTATCTCTCGTGTGATCAACTGCTAGTTGTCTATGTTTGGTAGACAGGGTGTTCCCCGCCACCCCTATTCTATCTGTATCCTTGATTCAAGGAGAGCGATATCTACAGCAAATTTTTGCTAGAATTCAACAGACTCTCGCAACGCACTAACTGTATAAGTATCTAAGACACTAGTAACAATAATAGTTTTCAACAACGGAAACGAATTTATCCATGTTCCTTGCATGTCTTCTTTTCAAGCTTTATCCAGTCACCTTGGCTTCATTTGAAACATCTGACATAATTAGTGAAAACTCAAAGAATTTGTCTTATGACATGATAATCGATCTACGTTTGCAGTGCAGTCATGTTGTCTTTTTATGTTTGCCGGAGAGCCAGCTGGGTATATGTCGATATCTAGATGTCTGAATCCCCGTGTACCTTCACAATTTTTTCAGATGGATCACTTGAAACACACCTGAAGATATGCTCGTAAAAAACGGTTGTAATGCGTCTAAGATAACACTAGTTTATCTCCTTATGACTACGGTCAATTTCATTCTACCGATAATTGTTTCCTCTGTGTTACCGTAGTAAGATCAAAAGATTTTGCTTTATGCCATCTCGCTTTCCCATTCTAATCCACCATTAAGGTTTGCTTAACCTGGATCTATTAAAGAAGTGAAGATATCAAAAACCAGCTGAAGTTTGGAAACGTGCGAAAAGCTAAATGTCTGAGCAAAAGAAGCGGAAATCTTGAGCCTGCGATTAATCTCTCATTATATGACAGCGGAGGCAAGCAATCGCATCTAATGAGACCTTATGTGATTCTACGCCACTGCATGTTGCAGGGCCATCGGTGCCGCCAACCCCGCCCTCCATTTAGTGGTTACGGGGTGATTTACTTCCATTACACTCATGCCTCAAGCACGTAATAAAAAATCCCTGCTCCGAATGGCCACTTCAACAGAGCAAATTCTTCGGATCTCGTGTTACCTATCGGCTCCCATTGTCGGTGCCCGTGAACGGATAGGTGGGAAGTCCAGTGTAAATATCCAGTTAATGAAAGTCAATCACTAAAGCAAAATTCAGTCTTAGATCCGAAAATCGGTTAGTCAATCTTCTTAGTCATCTTAGTTTCGGGTATCAAATCAATCGGGTGTGCATCGTTGCCAACTCATCGGAAAGGCATACAGAAGCTTTTTGGATATGTGATCAGATTTATTTCCTAGGTTTTCAAGAGTAGTCAGCATTCAAGGTCTCACTCTTCAGAACAAACGTTACGTTGTCCGGGCTTTGTATTTTTAGTCTGCCAGCGTATCGTGACATTATCGCAATCCAGAAGTACAGGAACACCGGAGACGTCAATTATTAATGACCTTTTACCGCTAAAGGCTTTTGGGGAGGAGCTGTCAAGAGCCCGAGTGGTGATCGGCGTAACGACATCCGACGAAGGCTAGTATTCTTGTATTATACAACTGGAATTACCGTTTGTCAGTTATTTTGACTAACAAAAGATTTTGTGGCAAGCTTGTGGCCGACAACCTAAAAAACGGCTGAGAACATAAGCTGAGTTTCGGAAACGCCTTTAGCGCCGATTTATTTTGCATGAGTCGGTATTCTGTCCGTCGCTCAGTAGCTGCTGTAAAAATCCGTGTGGTTTAGTTGGCTTGCTTTCGTGTGATGATTACATGTTACGGCTAGATGAAACTCGGCGGTGCATACCGATGGAACTTTAATCGTGAATCTTTCATATTGTATTCCGTCGCCTTTTCATGACACATTGTGAATCCGGTTTCCAACTGCATCAGATCGAGGAACTGAAAATGACGGTGCAACGGGAATGCGAAGAACGCAATGAACTACAAGCCACATTGCTACGTGCTCGGGAACAATTGGTTCATATCACGGATTCGGCATTAGACTTGCATGAAAGAGGTCAAAAGAATGGAACATGGAAAAGTCATTCCGTTCGAGCCTCACAAGTGGCACACCCACGCCATCATTCGACTAGTTTGCCTCCCTTATCTGGTGAGAAGAAATCACATTTGGTCGATCCGTCGGATGGATCCGGAAGTCATGCATCCAGTTCACAACGTTCACGACCAAACACTGTGACTAAGTCAGTAATGGTAGTATTTGTGAATAAGCGATTTATTCAGCTTTTTGAAAATATTCACAAATAAAATGAGCATGTCGCGCCCTCTAAAGGGTTCGTAGATGTCCTTTTTCTATTCCTCATTGTGTGGAGATGGCAGAAACCGTCAAAAATTTCAACCTCGTCCATTTGGGAATAGGTAGATTTGCTTTCTGACAGCCCTGACATTGATAAAACTGCCTACGGACATTCTGGATCTACTCATTTATTTTCGTCACGATATACAAACTAGAAGAGAATGATCACTCGGTTGGATGTACGCGCCCATATGGTGGATTTCATTAATGCTGGTGCCTCAAAATGCAGCTCGCTGCATTCGGGGTAGTTTCGTGCACCTGAAAGTGGCTGACTCCACACGAGCATTTTCATTAGTGTCCTGTGTGTGTATGTGTGTGTGTGTGTGTGCAGAATAACATCAGTAAACAGTGAACTGTCAATGGAATGTTGAGGGTGGAGTGACTATGGCTCGAACATCGATCGATAGCTCAACCGATCAGCTGACATGTCAACAGAAAGTGGAAGCATTTAGCATGCTAGAAGTTCACAATCCCGTAGCTGGATATTTTTTGTAGAGTGGATTCTAAGGAAATATATATGTATTGACTGGCTAAACGAGTACCTGAAGGTGTGTGGGGAAATCATCAAAGAAAAGCAAGCTATTGAATTACCGTAAATCCTCGACGAATGGAGTCGTCGCCTATCTTCACACGATCAAGCGACCTTAAGTTTCGATCGGATGATCTTGGGATCCCAAAAACTAAATGTCAGTTGCTTCAGCTACGTGTGCAGTTCTGTGTAACTCATAGTTCAACACTTGGATTAGTTCTTTTGTGCGCGTAGAGCCTACCTATTTACTTTGAAACAAAATTCATTCCACACTCGCCGGTTGCGTTACAGCAACCAAGGTGTCCTTACGTGCATACGGAAATTTAGTTTTGCAGTCATGTACTGTCTTGGTTATTTGCAATATCAGTTATGCTTGTCTTTTCAACATGTTCGCTGAATTTCATACCCACGCTGAAAAACTGAGATAGTTAAATTATACAAGGTTAATAATTGTGTTATGCTTAGCATTTTAACGACCATATATGGCTCTTATCCCGAAGTGCATCTTTCATTGTCTACGGACCATGCCTTTTAAACTGCAGAGTTTGGCTCCGAATCTGAGGAAAGTACCGTCAAATCCGTGAAATCGAGCAGCCACGTGACTGCTTTTTGGTCTTATAACAGTTACACTGGTACTGACTGGACTTTTAGGATCAATGGACATAGAAGATCTGAATGGGCTTCGGTTTTCCAACAAATATTTTCAATGTATTTCTATTTTTTCAGGAGGAAGTCTAAAATATCCGATCTGGCCCAGACCAAACGACGCATTGCCCTGATTTTATCCAAGCAACTTGAACATAAGTGACGAATTGCCCCATACTGGAACGTGAAAGTATGTATTTCAGTGAATTTGTAATAAAATCATAGATAAAGAAAACAAACTTCTCTCCCCGATATTCCAGATCACTCACCCATAGAATGAATGAAAGGAATAAACTCCATTGTCTTAATGAATTTTGAAATTTGTGTTGGTCTTAGCTCAGGCTGTTGGTTTTCGTGAGATTCTGATCGTGATCTAGACGCCAAGCTCAGCGGTCGGAACCCTGATTAAAACTCCATTGTTTTATGATCTATATCGCTAGCTCTAGCGGCTCCTGTCGGTTGTCTTATCTAAAGTTCAACCCCATCCAACTAAATCAGTCGAGGGCTATAAAAATAGCCTCCAGTTGGTCGGCACGGCCTTTTCTTCTGTTTTCCATTATCAAACGATTTATATAGATCTGATCAGGCTAAAGCTCATTTGTCGATCGTCCCTGTCTCTTCTTTGGTTTTCAGTCTGAGTCACGTCCTCGATTAATCGTAGAGTGACGAAGATTTGATTGATGCATTCACAGTAGGAAAGAAACCCATCCTGCTGCTCGAGAGTTTGCACTTCCCGCATGTTGCACAAACTCCGTAGAACGGTAGAAGCTAGATGCTTCGACGCTATTAAGATTAGGATTATACCACCACGATAATCCCATTTACATTAAGTATAGAAACCAGGACCGATTCCCCCTCATGAAGGGACTTACTCAGAGCAACCGAATTTTGTGAACAAAACCTGAAGTTCTTTACCAAAATGCATTCCATCTTCCTAAAAAATGAATCGGGAAAACACAGCAGGAGTCCAGAGCTTTCTAGATTTCTACGGTTTGTTTTCCCTGTGGGTCATCGTTTGAGACGGTGGATCCTTCGAAGCAGACGACAGAACGCATGCCGAAAAAACTGCAGGAAGGGATGACGCTGCAATCCAACTAAGTACTTCTTTAAAATCATTCTTTCAATGTAGTAGCACCGGTTTCGAACGCAAGTGAACGAATTCTCTGCTTCACGATTTACTTCGCTCAAGCCTAATGCCCTCTTATCGGTGACTCAGATGAGATTAAACAGCCTGTAAAATTCCCCACAGACGCAGCATTTCCCATTTGCTGCTCGTGGACTCCACAATATATGGGGATCCTTACGTGGGTTTGTGTGGGATTCGCGTCTGTTTATGAGTCTTGTGCCATTGTGCTTGCCGTCAGTCGGTGTACACTAATATGACTTAAGAGCACCTAAGGCGTAAGCGGTAATCCGTGGTGTTTTAAAGTGTCATTTATCGCCGTCGTGCCTAGCGTCTTCTGTCGGTCGTCTCGATTTTAGTTTGATCCCACCCCGCTTAAACAAGCGAAAACGGTCAAATGGGCTCAGGTCGTTCACCACGACGATTTCTTTCAATTGACACAATCAAATAATAGAATTCTTTATCCGATTGCCCTTCGTCTAACGGGCTCACTGTCTATCCTTTGGTCTTCATATCGAATGCAGTCCTGGATCACCATTGAACGTGTCATAAAATCAGACCACTTTCAATCAATCCGCGATCTAGGGTGTCTGGCTGACCCTGTACTTGTTCTCGGCTTGCAATCGGCCCAGATCCAAGTTCTTGTTGTCCCACTGACCTCAGAGGAGTTTGGCAATTAGTCCTGCTCTTTCGGGTTTAATCGTGCTTCACTTTTGTTTGAATCATCGGACCGAAGCAAAGTGGCATCTGCAGGTAGCCTTCCCTTACACGTGGCATCGTGACTCAACAAGTCAAATCACGACTTACTGCACCAGCAGAATTCTTGATAAACTATCTGTGCACATTGATGACGTGGAAAGGAGTGAGTTTCAACTCTTAAGCTACTGTGTCCCAGAACGTTGGTAGATGGGTCGGATCAGACAGGATGCCTTTTTCCAACCACGGCTGCATCGTACATTTCGAACATCCACTGATACATTATTGGAAACTAACGCCCAATTGCAATCAAGAATAATGCTTTGTATGTAGTTCTACCACTGATAGCTAACTGTAAAGTGGTTGATTTGAGCTCATCCCTGTGTCAAAGAGGGAGAACACCAGATGGCTTGGCGGCATTTCGGCTATCTGAAGTTTGTGCTGCCTGCAAATAGGCCATGACGTGAACAAGCCACCAACCGCTCCTATCTTCTGAACGATGAGAACTGAGTCCGAAAGAGTCTACCAGCCGCACATTGTTCGAGTACAGCAGACCAAATCACGATAACAGACTGATTCGATTTAGTTCGGAGACCGCGCGTCGGATATATATATATGGGGCATTTTGCCCTCATTCCTGAGGTTGGCTCTGCCCAACTGATAAAGAATCATCAACGAACCACAGTTGTGGTTCTTCCGTGGACTCTTCGACGAAGAACTTCCATGCACAGTCCTGATGCTACATATTCGGGTCTGGTGATATATATATATATATATATATACATAATTGTCTGTCAGATCATGGGCCGATACAAAAAATAACTTGGACTCTAACGCAACGATGATTGCTTACTTCGCACGAACCTCCAACTCTCAGTGCACACCACCAGTTACCCGTTAAGACCCAGTCAAATAGCAGGATCTAAGTTCGCGTGTTGAAGACCACACGTACGCCAACAATGACAGACCACAGCTGAAGTTACTCTGGAAAGGGGTAAGTGGAAGCATACGGGAAAATTAGACTAAGGTGTCGATCGAACGATAAATCCGGCGTCTTTGATTTGACAGTTACATACTGGAGATGAGTAAAGCTATGGTCGCTAGCGCAACAGGTAAACGTACCTGTTGTTCAATGCAAATCAGCGTTTGCGTGTAACGTGACAAATTTAGGATTTCGAGGACAAAGAGCAGCATCCGCTGGCGGAAGCGGATGGGACTGGGTCACAGTATGTGCAGCCTCCAAATCTTATAATGGCCAATTAATCTGCACTCTTCATCAGGCTACCCTTAAGCTTATCAGTAAACAAATTAACGAAACTCGGTCCACAAGCGGTCTAGCTTAATTGCCAAGATCTCGCACAGTGGCATAGTTCATCAAATTGGAATAGGGCGATTTCCATAATCATCACAGAGAGAGTCGAAGAAGAGTGAAAGGGAGCAAACCTGACACACGTCACTTCTTGTGGTGAACTAGTGTGAAACATCGTTTCAGTGCTCGAATCCCGTGCTTGGAATAATGGAATGGATTTTCCCGACGTACACTCCAGTGAGAAGTAACCCCAAAGGATAGCAGGGCCGACTGGGTCGAAAGCTGTTTTTAGATGGAGAGAGATTACGAGTCTGCAGTTGTCTTTATTCTAATTCTTGTGGCAGAGGGAGGATTTGGTCAATACAAACACGACCGGATGAAAACTGGCTTGATTATCATACAACTTTCGCGTCCACAATATAGATGTCGGAGAACGATGCCTGCAAGCAGTTTGGATGCCTTCTTTACCAAACTAATTCATTTGCTATTTTCACGGCGATTTATCATCTTTCTTGTAATTCGCTGAAGCCACCGACCATACCAGACCCCAAGAATCTGTTTATTTCTACAGACTAACATTAACATTGTCACCGTTCTTGAAGGAAAAAAACAATCCATATAGTCCAGAAACCTTCATTTCGGATGGAGGGATGGTATCTACCTGTATCGGCTCCCCTGCAGACATAAGTGGAGGGTTCATTGTGGCGTTGGGTGGTTTACTATTGATAAAGTTGACTTGCTGCTGAATGGATTAAGATTGCTGAAGAACAATCTGGACCACTGTCTTCATTATCTTAGAGGAACCTAGTGCACGGAGATATTTAATCGTCGATAATCTTGATTTCTCTAAGCCACTAAGCGAAAGTTGGGTCTGCGCACTTAAGCCGGACGCCCATGGACTGGACGGATTATCGTTACTTTGCTTACTGACAAGCATAAAAGTAGCCCAGTGTGGAGTGCAGTTAGAACGAGCGGAAATACCTCCAGTTTTTCGCATCATTTATGGAAAGTGTGACAAAACAGTGGAAGCAAGGGAACGGGAACAGGACTTTCGAAAGAAACTATAGCCAGTACTGTCGCCTGGAGACAGAAAAGAGTGTGAAAATAAGCGAACCCACTGTTGTCTGTGTGACCAGCTATTCAATGGATGCCAGTTTACTTTATTCACGGAAATCCATCAGTTTGGTGGCTAGTCCCTATTATCCGAAACTTGTGGAAGTAGCGAATAGCATGCTGCTCTTGCTTGATTTGCCTTGCAGTTGCCCACTCCGAGACTATCACGCCGAAGGCTGGACGAACGACGTGGAGAAGCCACTACGGAGAGCAACGCATATGAAATAGATGGAATCAGTGGTTTGGGAAAGTAAGTGGCATCATCGACAGCGAGAAGAATGGGTCGGAACTCACATGGGACGTCCACTGAAATAAAGTGAAATTCAGGGATGTAAAAACATTGGATCTTGGTTGTCTGACAAAACATTATGCTAGTTACGACATTAGTTCTCGGAGGCTGATAGTGGTGGGTGCCATTTCTTTGAACCCGAAATTTAAGTTAGCCACTATCGGAAGGCGGCGTCAAGCCGGGTGCCATTTCTGTTATTTCGATGATTTAATCGTACGGAGGTAAAGGAATCCACCATGTAGGAACCTTCGGCCTGCCACGGAGCGAAATTATTTTTTTGCCTCATCCTTTTGGTTGAATCAAATATCAACGTTGCTTGATACCGTGTATCCAATACAGCGAGCAGAAATGGCGCGAGAAAACATGCTCTCGGTTACAAGCCACTGATGCCCGACATGAATTTCCGTGCTGTCGAAAATGGAACCTATGAACTGCTCCAGCAGACCGATTTTGGAGTAATAGACTCTTTTGGCACGGAGAGAACATCGTTTCTAGTTATTATCATAACGAACGAAAAGCATTCGAACATGTCACTTGAGGAGCCCAAAAATGATTTTATATTCGCCGCGATCTCTCAACTTCGATAACAGGCTAGAGAAAACAAACCCATTTCCTAGGGTCACACAACCATACCATACTAACAAACACGTTGCCTCAACCTCGTGAACCAGTGCATGTACAGTGCTTCTCTAAAGACCCAGTCCATGGACCAAGTATCATGCGTCTAACGGGGCCGCTAATAAATCTCTGAGACTTTTTATTATAACCTCGAAGACACCGAAGTTCAAGCACAACTTATGTTCGCGAATGTCATGATCATGAAAAGTATTCGTTGTTATGGTGTCAGATATTTGGTTCCATTATGTTCTATGTTTGCCGCTACAATCGCTCGGAATTAATTTTGTGCAAAAACCCTGTCGTTTCTCAAAATGGACTGGGATCACCCATTGCTGCACCTCATCGATCCAAAAAGGCACTCAGGCTGGCTGGCAGGCAGCTCTTAAATCCAATCTTCCAGCCAAGATGTCCATTCCGGCATCAATGAGTACCAATATTCGATCTCTGTTTACGAAAATGTCGTACCTGTCCCTCACACTTCAATGTTTACACGTGTGTCATCTGCATACAAGAATCGTGGCTGAACTCGGATATTGCTGATTCACTCATGTCGCCTGACAACTTCAGACTCCATTGGCAGGACAGAGTAGCAGAAAAGAAGAAGACTGGAGGTGGTGTTGAAACATACATAAACTCCTTCTGGTCCGGCAAGTTCGAAGTTATTCATACGTATTCGCCCAACGGCACTGACTGTCGCGTGAAACAGTGTCATCCTAGGTTTTCTAGCCATACAAGCACTAGCATAACGAATTTATATATCTCCCGTTTTAGCTCGCAACAATATACCGCACCTTCTTCGACTCGTTTTTAGTACTTATTGTTCATTTTCTTGAGGATACTCTGCACATTGTCGTAGGTGATTCAACCGTGCATCTACCCTACCACTGACTGTGTTTGATTTGTCTGACCTCGGCATTTCTCCCACCAGAGGCAGCTCCATTTTAGATAGTTATTACCAACCACCCCGGTTTATTTTCCCTGGAACTGCATGCTCCCATATCAAGTAATGATCACCGTCTGCTTTTGTTAAGACCCAAAATGTACTCTAGATCAGCTTTCCACTCCTTCAAACGAACAAATCAAACCCAAGTTCGCCTTCGTAACTTATCACATAACAACCTTGTTCTTCTTCAGAAATCCCTCTCACTCGCATCTACCCGTTTCTCTTTTGAACCCCTGCTCAATTACAATGTCAAACTTTTCACAAAGACGGCCAACGCAATCTTTGATATCTGATGCCCCTCGGAAAAACTATTTGTCTCGAATGGCTGTATATCCACCCACAAACTGAAAATTTCTAAGAAGATGCAAGGAGCACTTCTACAGATTCCGTAATAACTCAAGAGTCCGGTATATTTCCAACCTAATGAAAGCTGAAACCAAACGCGGACGCCTTAGAACTCCTGAAGGACAGTCTTATCGAGAGCCTGAGGAGTGACGGCCAATCTGATGATTGGTTGTACAACCGGTGCGAGAACGAACATCCTCCGAAATGCCTGACGAAGAGCTCCAAGGAGCAGTCCCCTTATTTCGGTTCCACAGTGAATCTATCACTTATGCCTACGAATAAGACAATGGGCGCGGTTATCAATTCCTAATTAATAATAGAGGCCATTCGGGGTAAGGATAAGTAGACATGTAGCTGGTGTACCACATAGACTGCCGTAGTCTATTTTCAAGAATGATGGCAAGATCACAGCATTAATCCAGATCTGGACGATAAAGCAGCTTGCGATGTGTTATCCGGTTTACAATGCAACGAGTTCTACGAGAAACAATAATTATTTAGTAGTTATTCCATTCACACTGGTCGTTCGCCTTATTCTCCACCGATTAGGCAGCTCCCGCATAAGATGCATGTAGGGAAAATCAAGCCAATTTCCGCCCTGGTGGGAATATTATTGACCGTATCTTCAACTTATGTCAGATTTTAGGACACAAAATCCATTCTGCAGGCCCGATGCTCCTCTCGTCGCTGGAATGTGGAATACGATCATTCGTACTCAGTTCGTGTTCGTGGAGTTGTGTGATGGTGTTTCTCAGTGAAAGCTATTGCCAGTGGGAATTCTGCTTCTTTTCAGTTCCGTTATTTACAGAAGCAGTGCGAATTGCCGAATCGTGCGTTATCGTATCACAACTGAGTTTATAAAGAAACTATGACTTACTAACTTTGTCTCCTCGCACCATTTATTTTGATTTACGTGGCGGAGTCGAGTTCAAGAAAAGGTGGTCTACCGTCTCGATTGTGAGATATTTTAAGCTAGCGATCGTGCATTTGGTTGCGGGCTAAATGTTGTCTGACGTTTAAATATGCAGCTAACTTGTGTACTTCTTATTTATATAGCCATGGGGAATTTGAGTCTCTCTCTT
>LUCM01009686.1:0-29860 GCA_008360955.1 Fasciolopsis buskii | reverse complement strand
ACGTCCGTTTAGCACATTGCAGAGCTGGATGTTATCGAGTTGGATTGACTTGTTAGTTGATAACTAGAGATGGAATTAGTGGCCGTGGTCTGATTGTTTGTTCTCGTGTGGATGACGCGAACTACTCATATGCACCATTCACTACAAATCATCACCAAAATCACTCCTCTCACATTCGATCACACACGAGAACAAACAATCAGAGCATTTTTTGGTTCTAGCAGTTCTTTAATGCCCAGCAAAGCGAGGTTCTGGACAATCAGCCGGCCGCCACGACCTGCGTCCCACTCAACGTGCTTGCTATTAAAGACGTCGAGATCTTTGAATAATGGTTTCCTTCTTTATTTTTTTGCTCATCAAGGTCGCATTCGGCCCATTGTCAACATGGGCAACTGCCCCCACCAATCCGGTAAGAGTGACTTCGCCAAAAGCGACAATGCCTAAAAAATTTAGTAAACCACATTTATCTTTGGGTATCGTGGATGGGAACTACCTTGGCCTGTTAAAAACAACTTGTGATGCTTACCGCTGTCAATCGCAATGGCATATATAACAGCCAAAGGCTGTACTTGGTCGTGTTATTTCGCACCACATTCTATTTGTCAGCTACTGTCCTTACACAGGCGACCAAATCTGCTAACGATATATTTGCCCGCCATTCTGTTTTCCGGTAGTTACTGAAACATGGCCTAGAGGTCACTCCGGATCTTAGCTTCAGCTTCTTTGGCGCTGAAGCTCTTTTATTTCAATGGCAGACAATGAGTGGTGCCTTCTATCCTGTGCAGTACTTCCAGATCGACCGATAACTAGGATGGCCCGAGGTTGTCACAGCTTTAAATATTTGCCATCAGATCGGAAACGGCGTGTATGTCTTCTTTCGTGTGACTTTCCTGGCACATCAGTCAGGTTTCGGGGAACTTTAAAGAGCTGCTCGAACAAGTCTCTCGGAATTTTCTTCTACCTTATCCCGGGCAGCCTCTAAAATGGAGCATCCATTATTACCATCCCTGGTTCGTCCCAAACCAAGTAATATGCCTTGGGCTCAATATTTTGGATATAATAAATTATCGAACTGCTTCATGAACATAAATTACTGGTCGGAGGGTCATTCGAACGTCGACAATTCTACTCCGAGTTAGTCGAACGGCGATTGAGTCGGCAGGGCGAGGTACTTGAACAGCGCATGACCCTTACTATTTCTTCAACGTATGTCCTCATAATGACTTTCATGGAAAATTGATCTGATTCCTGATACATGATATACTTAATCAAGCGGCAAATTACTGCCGCACTAGATATGCAATCTAAGCTTATAAACCGTTCAAAAAAACAGTACCATCAAAACAGGATTTAGTAATGGCAAGAGCAGAATGAACAAATTACCAGAAAAAAGGGACTCAGTATCACAAGCAAAATATTGGATTGATTACACGGAAATTATAATCTTCATGAATATGATCTGCAAATTTCGCAATTTACCCTGTTAGAAATGAAGAAAACAGAGAAAAAAATTATCGCGAACAGTATGACTGTTACTTGCCGTGTGTGACCGAATGTGACGGGAGTGATTTTGGTGATGATTTGTAGTGAATGGTGCATATGAGTAGTTGGGTAATGTTTGATTGTGATTGTTAGTGTATGGTAATTTGTGAGTTCGATTAAACTTACTTGGCGTCGGGACCAGGGTGATCAGGAATGCCTTGGCCCCAGGCGGAGGCTCGCCCTTGCACATTGGCGGGTTGAAGTCTGCGACGATCCCTAATCGGGATCGCTCGGGCGCATAGTTTTTGCCAGTGGGGACATCCTCGGATGATCCCCGAAATACAGTCAAAATAAACACCCACACGTCCGAATATACACTCACTAGCTAACAAAACCACGTATCCACACACAACACACTCACATTCAACACACCGTCAACAACTACAACAAAAGACAATAACGATAATGTTGTCCACTTAGTTGCATATACTGAAATAAGGTACTTCCATAATTTGCACAAAATACTAGATTCCTGACTTCCTCATTACTGACGCCCTCACTGCACCAAACCCCAGGGATCCTACGCAGATATCAGTTAGAAAAACTTTCAAAGCAAGAACATCTCGCACTCGCATACTCCATTTCTCGCAACCATGCGGGAGAACTGAGTGCGCAGTGGCATAGTACGCAGGGCCTTTCAACATCAGTGAAATATCCGCTGGATTCCACAGGTGCTTCATTCCGGCATAAGGTGCTCCAGCTAAGCGAATGGCCATCTTTATGTCTACTGCCGATTTACCGTCGTTCGACCCGCAGCTGCCAACGTAGGTGAAACGGTACGCAATCTCTAGCCCTTCTGCATCCATCATCAAGTTCGGGACTGCTGCCGTCCAGTCCTGTAACAGCACTTTACATTTTGAAGGTGTGCAACACATGCTGAATGTGGCTAGAACCCCCGAGGTTCTGTCTGATACCCGCTGTACATGGTCTGTAGATTCGGACGGTCACGCAGTTCGACTCCTACATCTTGGAGACCTCTTAAAGCATCTTCCATCACCTCGTCCATGACGAAGCTGAACAGGAATGAAGATATGGGACACCGTTGTCGAACGCCGCCAGTCGTTTCGAATGAACGTGACAGTTCACCGTATATCCTAACGCGACCATGGGTATGCGAGTACAATGCTCGCAACATGTTCACAAACGTCGTTGGCATACCCTTCGGTGGAGAGCACTGAACAACATTGTTCGACTCACAGAGTCGAAAGCAACTTTCAAGTCAAGGAAGGTACTTTCCACATCAATCACTTTTATCTGTTTTGTCCACAGGGAGATACGCTGGGCGACTGAGCTTGTTACAGTTGGATAACTAGATATTTTTTTCGTCCGATCTGAAGTGTTAATGTTTTCAATGAACACTCGTTCTCACTGTGGCAGCAATCCTTAATGGTAACATTGAAAGTATTTTGTCGAGCCGTAATGCTGCGATGGAGAAAATAGGATATCGTATTGGGATGATGAAATCAGGTGTAAGAATGAACACTGGCTTATCTCAACTGATGGGATTTCTGGTGTGCAGATCGGCTTAAGATTGCAGCCGTTATGAATCGGCTTGCCGAAAATTGAAGCTGTATGCGTTAATTGTGTGGTTTTGTGAGGCGCCATAAAGTGGCGTTATGAGATACAGTATTTGGATGGCTTCGTGTTAGATGTAACTAATCAGTATAAATTTTGACAGTACGGCTCAAACCATCGTTTTGCTGCGGCCGACAAGGAAACCTATTAGTTGACTGTGGTAATGCCAAGATGTCCAAAATGCAAATCTTTTGGAATCTCATCCCCTAGCTATGGTGTTGAGACGATCAGGGGGAAAGATGACCATCAGGAACTTGAGATTGTTTTTCTAACGTTAAAAACTACTTATGAGTGGCATAACATGAGCTGCGCAGAATGCTAATGTAGGTAAAAGAACGAGCAGCGATCACTTGCTGTGATATTATGAACTAGTGATGGAAAACCTAATTCGCGATGACTAATCGCGAGCCAACAGTTAGAAACTCGAAATACCAAAACACTAGCTGGGTATGGAACCCTTGCTCGATAGCCATTTTAGGATGTCCAATTTGTTTAGTACAGCGATTTTATGGAGTCACAAAATACTACGTTTGTTACACTGTATTTTGTTGGACCTGTAATCTGTTTCAGTTTTCACTTCAGGTTATCTTGTCTGTGCTGCAAATGCGCTCGCATGTTCTCCTTTGGGCCTACGTATCCGAATTGGTTCCGGTCTTGTTGTTTTTGGTAATGCGCTTGCGCCACGCGAATCTACATGCACGACTGAGGGATTGACTAAATCGTTTAGGATGGAGATCCTTGGTAATGTTAGTTTAGGTGCCTCACGTCTTCGTGTCTGGGGTCCAAAAGACTCGTCAACTAGCTGGCTGGAGACACTGAAGGATATGGCAGCGAATCGCGAAAAGTGGCGATCGTGTTGTCATCTCTTTCTAATCAGAATGACTGAAAACGGATGTTTGTGTAGATAGACTTTACTCTCAATGTTGCCTTCTATGGCACCACTTCCTTTTCCCATCATTTGTAAGTCCATTACCCATTCCGTCGGCATATGCACGCGTTTCAGAAACATGTGGCTCTGAGGAAAAGGCAGCGGACAGTGAGACTTGCCTTGCTGTTTAATACTTTGTGTATCCAACGCAAATAGCCTTGTCATACAAGTGTATACAGCTACCGCATCGATGACAATAGGTCGAGTGAACAACGAAATCTCAACCAGATCTATTACAGAAACCAGAAATCAAACCGCCTGAGTTATGTTGGTGCCGCGATGCCAATGAATCAGTGACGAGCACTTAAAAATGAGTTTGTCCTAAGAAACGCGACAGTGGCCGATGCATGCTGTTGTAAAAGGCAGCCATGGGTAGCGCGTCTTGTTGGTTGTAGTTGCTCAGGTTGCAAATTAGTCAGCCGGTAAATTAAAGTGCAAAGGACTTATCGTCCCAGGCAACTTCAAATGCCAGCAGACGGTAAAAAGAGAAACGGCACGCGCCAGTGCTGGCCTTGGAAGAGCGCCTTGCGTTTGGAAGGTGCAAAGCCTGTAACATATCTGGATAGCCCGACCACCAGACCTTTTGAAGCGTCCCAAAATGCCTATGCATCGACATTCAGCGGAAGGATATCGCCGGTAAACTCCATGTTAAGAGTTCAAGTACACAGATTTCAAATGCTTTGATGTCCCAAATACTGATTCCATTTCTTCACTCTTCTAAGAATACCCTAAACAATCTACCTGAGATAATGAACACAAATTCGAGTCCGCAACCGAACGGCTATGTTGTGTTTATTTAGGCCGCGGAGGAGTAAAGTGACCTAGTCCGAAGGCATCTTGTGTCCGGCCAAACACAAATGAACAACACGGAATAAGCGTTACATCATCATCGTTCAGCCTTAAACAGCAAGGAAAGCCTCACTGAACGCTGCCTTCTCCCCAGAGTTACACATTTCTATAAAACTAGTGAATATCCAAGGGGAACAGAAGTGGACCTACTAAGGCGGAAAAAGCTAAAATGCTGCTGCATCCAACACACGGAAGACAGTCTAACTGTATGAAGCGCATTTTTCACTCATTCTGATTAGATAGAAATGACAACACGATCGCCACTTTTCGCGATTCGCTGCCATATCCTTCAGTGTCACCAGCCAGCTAGTTGACGAGTCTTTCGGACCCCAGACACGAAGACGTGAGACACTTACTTTACCTAAGTTCGCTGTACATTTTCTCATCCGACGTTGCCACGTCATCTGTTGGCCTCCACATGGCTTCTTCCATTCCTTGGGAGGGACACAAAATAGGGCACAGTATGGTAGACGAGTGTTCGCCATATGCAACACGTAACCGAACCAGCGTAGTTTACTAAGTTTCAAACGCTGATATAAGGCATTCTGGGAGTCGGCACTTAATATTAGATTCCTGACCTCCACATTACTCACCCTGTCACTCCATCCAATCCTAGCCATACTACGTAAACATCGGTGGTCGAAAAACTCCAACCGACGAATATCGCCCACACGCACACTCAATGTCTCGCAACCATACAACAGAACTGAGCGCTCAGCTGCACAGTACACATGACGTTTCAACTTCAGTGAAATATCAAGCCGATGCCACAAGTGCTTCAGTCCAGTGTAAGCTGCTCAAGCCTTGGATATGCGCGTATTTACCTCCACTGCCGAACTACTATCATTCGACACGCAGCTACCAAGGTAGGTGAAACGGTCCACAATCTTTAGTTCCTCTCCGCTCAGCACCAAGTTCGGCACTACCGCCGTCCATTTCTGTAACAGCACTTTGCATTTTGAAGGTGCAACGCACATGCCAAACCGAGCCACCGACCTTGAGAGTTTATCTAGTAAGCGTTGTGCATGGTCGGCATACTCGAAAGACACGACGTCATCTGTGTAATTTAGGTCACCTAGCTTTCCCCACTTCCCATTTCAATTCCCACATCCCGAAGATCTCCTACAACATCTTCCATCACCTCGTTCATGACGAAATTGAATAGGAATAGAGAAATGAGATACCCTTGGCGAACACCGCGAGTCGTTTCGAATGAACTTGATTGTGCGCCGTATACTCCCACGCGACCATAGGTATGCGAGTACAATGCTCGCAACAGGTTCACAAACTTCGTTGTTATAGCCTCTTGGTGGGAAGCACTGGATAGCGCGGAGTCGAAAGCACCCTGCAAGTTCAGAAAACTTATGCGGTGTCTGGCGCGTTTCGAGTATCTGACGAAGAGTGAATATCTGGTCAATGCAACCTCGACCTGAACAAAATCCGGCCTGTTGTTCGCGAACAATACTCCCGCGAATCGGTGTCAAACGACGCAACATTGACGGAGCTAAGAGCTTAGAAGTTAACGAAATTAAGCGAATCCCACGATGATTCCTATAGTCACTCCGTGTACCCTTCTTGAAGATGGGTATAATCAGTGACTCACCCCACGATAGCGGGATACGCTGCTCGTTCCAAATATCTTGAACCAAGGAGGTAAGTGATTTCATCAGCACTTCTCCACCAATCTGAAAAGAACTGGGGGAAGGTCGTCGGGACCGGCTGCTTTTCCCCTCTTCAGAAGCCGAATATTCGACTCCACTTCCACTTCCGTTGGGTGATCAAGTGGCACCTACAAAGGATTCACAGCTCCAGACGTCGGACTAGATACGTTAGCGTATGGCCAGCTAAACTGATCCTTGAAGTGCTCTGCTCAACGGTCGAGCGTGTGCTGTCTATCATAGATTAGCTCTCCATTCTTATCGCACGCGACTTCACTAACGGAAGTTCGCCGTCCACTGTTGTCGTGTATAAGCTTACACAGTCTTTGACTGTTAGCTGCAGCGGCTGCTACTTCCATCTGTTCGGCTACCTTAACCCACCAGTATTCGCGGTCATTCCTAAGGCCTATGGTCAACTGACGCTGCAACTGTCGACGCATCTTATTCATTTCCTTGCAGTTAGGCAGATGGCGTTTTTGCTCCATTAGAATTAGCGACCCTTGCGAAATCCAGTGTCTTTGACGAGGAGTGGACCTAGGACTACGAGCAAAATATGCTGCCAAGTGCATAGCCTGCTTAATTTGATCCCACTGATCGTCTACATTGCTGTTTGTCGGAGTTCTTAGTTCCTCGATTAGTTTCTGCCTATAGGTGTTGTGAACATCAGAATCAGACAAACGTTCCACAACCAGTCGAGTTTGTGATCTGCGTCGATGGCCTTTCGGCTGCAGCAGAAATCGCATTAAAACTAGCGCATGGTCCGATTCGACGTACGTGGTCCAGTATGATCTACAGTTCTGGACAGTACCGCGCCAACGGTAACTAACTGTGATATGGTCAATCTGACTCAAAGTACCTGTCGAGTTAGATCGCCATGTCGCTGTGCGACGCGAACTGTGTCGGAAATTCGTACTAGATAGGAACAAACGATTGTCTGCACAGAATTGGAAAAGTCTTTCTCCGCTATCTGTTTGCTGACCAGACAAGGCGCATCGCCCACCTAAACACGAATCCGATGCACTCAGTTTTCCAACTTGTGCAATAAAATCACCTGCTACCACTACAATGTCAGAGCGTTTGTTCTTCCGAACAAGAGTGACGAGGTCATCGTAAAACTCGTCTTTCTCTATGTCAGTGCTGCAGTCTGTTGGAGCGTATGCCGAGATAACAAATAACCTACGCTTAACACTACTATCCTTTCGGACGCCGACTGATCCCTGCAGTCTAATGGCACACAAGCGACTGTTAATAAGAGTTCCACATTGTTTTTGATCTTAGAGGTACGTCTGTGCAGAGAAAATCCAATACGCAAAACTTTATCCCTCAAATGTGAGATCAGCCAAACCTTCGGCAGGGTTACTTCTGGTACGAGTGAAAAAATGCATAACTCAATGGTTTTCGTCTTGTATATCGATATTCGTTTGCTATTCTAGCTCATGCAAGATATGCCTCAACAAAAGTAGAAAGCAAAAAGTTATCACTAATGTTACTATCAATAATAATGGAAAAAATCACGATCAAACTACCTCTGAAGCACGAAAACAAAAAGATCCCCTGCGATACGATAACGAATTTTAATGACCTCTTTGAAATCCAAGGATAAGAAAGACAAAATTGGAAAACAGCAATCAAACAATGACACCGAGTCTGCCACGGGTCTACTGGAATCTTCTTTGCTGCGCTGTTCACTATCACGGAGCTATTTGATGTCGCTTGTAGCTTGCACGTGCTGGCTGAACCTGATCATGCCGAATGTACACTACAAAGACAGAATGGAGGGAGAAGAGCGACAATCTCCACGAGAATGGAAAAAATTCCGACTGATTGAGTTAAACAGATACGAATGACCAAGCTGAATATCCACTCAACCGGGCGTGTAGAATCCTTAGGTTTATAGTTTCACAGATTAATGATAGCGTATCTTACGCAGCCCCATTATATCGACGATCAACTAGGAGAGGTGAAGGCAGTTAAAAGTCGATGTATAGGACTGTACGACTTCAAAACACTAGCATTCGAGGAGGCGGTGGGGCGGCTGACATTGAATAATGGTGGAATTCGTACTAATGGCACAAACTGAAACCGAACGTACGATGAACTACAATAGAAGACCATTCTTTTGAGCAGAACCGTATAACTAAAACAGTACCCAAATAGGACACGGAAAGAGCTCACAGGCGGCCGACTGCGGGAGCGGGTTACCAAAGTGCGGTGTTCGAAAACCGAAATACGCATGTTTACAGAAATCGGAGACTGATTAAGGTCAATGGATGTGAGTCAAAAGGGGAAGTGTGGTAATGGGAAGTACTGTCTGGTGTGGAATAGAAGAGTTGGCATACTCAGCGTTAGATGTGGCGCTGGAACCGTCCGGGGGCGACAGTCAGACAGCACATTTGGTGAGAACGTATTCGTAAGGAGACATGACGTTTAGGGCAACAGACGAAAGGTGTCCATATTTCCCATCGTGGCAAATGCAGTTCTGTATTTCGTTAAATTTAAATTACTACTGATTTTCAGTCAGCCCGTACGACGATACTTTCAGGAATCGAATCAAAACACAAAGACAGCTTTCATCGTTGTCTCAACTATGACCATCATTTATAAAATGGAACCAGAGAATGCCAATCAGAACGTTCTTTAAAGGTGGAAGCTCCAAATACATGCACCACCAGTATTCACAGGAAAACTAAACACTGGGACAAAAATACACTCCAATTCAGCTGACCTAGAGTGTTTTAAGGAGATGCTTATCTCCTCGTCAGCCAGAAAGTTGAATAATTATCCAATGACTATAGGAAACAAAAAAACTGACGGTTGAAAGGAAGAAGAAATAAGTACCATTCACTGTCTCACTAGAATCACATTTGAATCGTTAGGAGCGTGAGAAAAAGATCATTCCACTTAAGAATCACATGGTGATTTTCGTCGGTCAGGCAAGGATAACTTTCAGAAGGGGGCAACAAGGTTTGAAAGTATTGGTTTTTCTCCTCAGTAGTATGTTTCCCATACGGACGGATAAAGGAATCCAGCGCAATGAACAGTGGTCACCGATGGGCCAGCCACTATCGCCTAGCAATATTTTATTTCGATGAGGCATCTAGTACCACCAAGATGAAACTGTTTTTGCTTCATAATCCGAGAATCCTTACAATTTCGAAGTTAATATCCACTGGTAGGGTACGTCAGATAATTAACACTCCAAGGCACATATGGGATAGAATCAAGATTCAGGCCAAGGTGATTTTATAAGGGGCCAACCTTCTACCCAAATGTACCGTAACCGGATTTACGTCAGACTGAGTGAAAACATGTCTACAAAATTTTGGTAGATTGAAACACGGAATTCCTTTCGGAATCCCTGTCGTTTCGCATATTGACTAATTTCTTAGAAGGAACGCAATGTTTTCGTTACCCTAACGACAAAATTCCCCCTATCCAGAATGATTTTAGCTTTGATCTGTAGGTAAGGATTTTCTAATTTTTTCGTGTGAGAATGAATAATATGGTCTGGAAAAAAGGGAGACAACTTTGTCGAATGGATTCCTTCCAAGAAATATCCATCTTGCAAGTGTTTTTCAGATCATCATATGCCATTTACTGATAAACAATATTAACGGGTTCTTAGATTGAGGCAATCCGAATTTTCTAGCATTGCACACGATAATTATGTACCCTCCTTTTTATGCGAGTAATCTGCGACACATCTGATGAAACTTGGAATGCTCAAATATTACTGAAGTCTATCTGGACGACGGCGCACGAAATTCCGGCAATAATCTGGGTCAGGATTAGGGGAGAGAATTTGCATGAAGAAATTCTAGGATGAATACAAATGACTTTATAATCATCTTTGAGTGTGATTAATTTTCCTCATGAAAAACAAGCTCCTGGCGTAGTCTATTTGCCTGATATAAAGCATACAGTGGACTTGTTTCGCTTCACTGTCACGGTAACGGAAAAGGCAGGCAATCCGACCTGGCGGGTGTTAATTTCAGAATCTTCTGGTAGAAAAAGCTATTCTTGTCAAGGGGTTTTCGATGAAATCAATTTCATAATGATTGGCATGTCGGTGCTTGTTTAAATGATAAAGAACTACTTTCTACACTGATCGACAAAACCCGCCATTACTTCCGTTTTATCTTCAGAAAACCATAAAACGCTTAAAAGAATCGTTTTCCACTGTGCCATCAAAGGCAGTGTATGATCAGAGGACAGTTATCAGAATCCAGAATAGGACGAGCAATTCTATGGTGAGATCAGTGGCCAAATGCACACAGCCTCTGAGCAACCTCAACAGGCCCTTTCACTGGCTGTGTTACATTTCCACTTCGGTTGCCTTCACATCATCACCTTAAAGGATCTGTCTTCCATCATGGGCATTGTTCATTGTTATTTGCGGTTGGATTTACTCCTACTCAAACGCTTACTCAAAATTTCTCGCTTGTACCTAACTTAGCATGTAGATCACGGATTTCTCACTGAACCGAAAAGACTCATTCTTGCGGGTGGGCAAGCTGCCCTTAAATGCGCCACGGCATCTAAAATGGCTGTTTCCTTTTAGTGAGTACTAATTTGCGCTCTTTGTTCACAAAAGTAGTGGATATACCTCCCACTCTTCGCTCTCGCAGACATGTTCATACTGGTGTGGTATACATTCACGATTAGTGGCTGAACTCATATGTTGCTGATGACCTAATATGCATCCAGGGCTTTAATGTACACCGATTGGACAGACAATACAGCTTCAATAAAACTGGAGGTCGCATGGCCACAGACATAATTTCGTTCTCGTGAGGCAAGTCTCAACCAATTTATTCATATTCATTTTCTAGTCTTGACTGTCTGGTGATCCAGTGTCATCCCAAGTTTTCTCGGCGTATTTATTATAATTATAACAGATCTGTAAGTAGCCTCTTTTTGCACGCAAACTGACACTTCATCTTTTTTCGGTATTTTTTCTGCTTTTCCTGATCTTGTTGCTGTATGATAACCTACACAACATCATAGGTGATTTTAATCACGCCTCGACACTTCCTTTTACCTTGTGTGACTTGACGGATCTATCCGTCTCCCCAACCAGAGGTAACTTCACCCTAGATAGAATTATTAGCAACCATGCCGAGTTATTCTGCCTAAAACCACGTGCTCCAATTTCAACCAGTGATCATTGTCGGTTACTTTTAAAACCCAGTTTATTCCCTTGCAGATTTCCAATATTTCAAGGAGTCTTACAAACTCAAAATCTGACTAGATAATTTTCTCCGGAGAAACATTTTCCTTCTTCAAAGATCTCTTTCATGCAAATTCGAGGTTTTTTGAATTTTTAAATAGTAATGTCAACTTTCTTTTAAGCGCACCCAATCTAATTTTTGATATTTCTTATCTCCTAGAAATACCTTTTCTCTGTATTGGCTGTATTGCTTCATCCACGCTAAGGGCCTTAAGTAGACGGAAGGAACACTTCTTTAAGTTACGGGATTTTCAGAATGTCAGATCCCTTTGATTCTTAAAAACAAACAACTATAACGAATCGGCTCGTCATATGCAAGCCAACTCCTGACCAACTGCAACAGCAGACACCTCTGGCAGTGAATTCGGCTTTTGCGTGGAATGAAAACGAAACCAATAAGCCGTACTGCAGATGTAAAAAGTATCAACCGAGCGTTTATTTATCCATGTAATGACATTACAGTTTCATTGTTTCCGATTAAATGCGCTGATGCAACACCCTTTTCTAAAGATGAAGTGTTCAAATTATTTCGCTCGACCAAAATAATCACAGGTATAGGTCCTGAGAGTATGTCTTTACTTCTCCCAAAGTACGGTACAGCTTCACTCTTTGATGGACTTACTTCGCTTCTTAATACCCCTTATACTGACATTCCATTCCCGTCTCTTGGAGATCAGTCACTATTGCGTGTATTCCCAAACGCAGTAATACCAGTACTCCAGCTTAAGGTTCTTACATCATACGGTCTTAAACTAACAGAGCGCACCATCCTGAGTTGTCTAACTTTTTCTGTTAGTGTTGCCGATGACTCCCTTCAGTCTGCGCACAAACCAAACAGATCCACTTTGGATGCTGTGACTTCGCCGGTTCATATAGCATCATGAAACCCTTGGGTGCATCCGCCAAATCTGTCCGTTGTGCTTTCTTAGATTTTTCCTCTGCATTCGACTCTATTCCACGGTCTTTACTTCTTCGCAAACGTGAACAGGTTGGCTGTCCCAAGGGCTTCTTGGCATGGCTACCGGACTACTTTATCAGCAGAACTCAGTGCACAAGACTGGGAAGAAACGAATCCGACCCGTTGGTAAATAATTATGGAGTCCTTCAAGTAGCTGTTTTTTCTCCCCATTTGTATTCAACGTACATCAGCGACCTATATGCTAGTTACCTTGGTCAATTATTCAAATATGCGGATGACGTTGTTCTCTGTCAGTTTGTACCTGGAACCGAAGGGCTCTTGAACATGTCCAACAACTTGCTTCTCATTCATGATTTCCCTCTTTGCTCTTAATTCTTCAAAACGTGTCGGGTGTTTGTTTATTTTTTCTCGGTCTAGTTACCCGGATGACCCTTCTTTTATCAACAATAAACCATTCACTGGGGCAGATTACGTGAAATACCTAGGAATTACCATTGATAAAAACTTAACATGGTCATCGCACGTTTCCAATTGTGTAAAAAAATCTATCGTTTTCTATAAAGAGACTGCGGTGTTTCCAGGTGAAGCGAAACGCTATCCCCCTATTTGTTTACCAGTGTTTTCCCGCTCTCTTCAATTTTTCCCTGTCATTTTTGCTGGTTTACCAAAGAAAGAATTCAGAACCCCTCGTCGAGGTTTGTCAATTATGAGTGGTGCATCTTACCTACCACTGAAAGAACTTTGTACCAAACTGTGTGACATGCGTGCGAAAAATTTGCATAAAATTCATTCGGATCCGTTCTATCTCTCACATAATGACGCTTCTAAGTCACGCTCTCATACCAGGAAACCTTCTACCTACCGCTCCATATTCTCTCGTATAAATGTCCACGGGAATGCAATTGTTCTCTTACTAGCCTGAATTCTCGCCAATCGAGAAGAGACTTTGCTGATTTTCTATACAATTTCTCGTGAATTTCAAATGTTTATTATTCGCTACACCTTTACCCAACTCCATTCTAATGAGGCGGCGAACACATCCTTTTTGACTAGAATGCGGACATCTATGTATACAAAAGACCAAACAATACAATACAATACAATTATTAGGGCCCTTGACAATATCCTCCCCTCATCTCAAGGGAAATCCGGAAACTTGGATTGCGTGCAAAATTCGATTGGTATATCCACCGCAATGGACGCCAGACAGAATCAGTTTGTCGTGCCGATATTAAACTGAAAAGAAAATAGTGGTAAACAATGGAAATACCGTCATGTGAACATACCCAGAGGCAAGAGTGGTTCGACATCCTACGGGATAGACGCTGAGCAGTTAGGGCACCGCACTGTAACGTAGCACATCTGTGTATGAGTTCGACGTCGTCGGTGCATATGACGTTGGATCCACAGAATTCGGTTCGGAGGGAACAGCGGAAGCATGTGGAAGGCTGTTGTCGCCGATCAGATCATTCAAAAAGGGATTCCGTGGGAGACTAAATGGAAAGAGAATATTTAACTATTTGAGTTACATAAAAACGACGGAAAATGCGGATGGAACGACAAATGTCATAAGCTTTAAAGTGCGCTGATGGTTTTAACTAATGATGCAAGAAACTAGTTAACCAATACCCGGTACCTTTAAATCGGAACGTCTCCATCACAAACCGAGGCAAAGTCAACAGCGCAGCTCTTGCAATCAATAAAGTTAGAGGGATGCAGGTCGATTTCGTTGGCAGCGCGCTGCGCCACCTTTTTAAAACGATGAGAACGGATTGATCCGGAGTAAATAAACAGAAGATAAGTAGAAAATTATGTTTCTGACGAACATCATCGGCTGCGGCGGATGGAGATATCAATTAACTCAGGCCATTCTTTCGGAGGACCTCGCAGATCCAACCCAGCAATTTAACTAGACTGACTAGGGCTGACCGTCAGTGAGCTAAAGGCCACAATGTGTATTTAAAAATGGCCGATCATTCCAGGACTAAAAAGAAATCAAGACCATCAAAATACAAAACTTGATTCCGGCTCGTTAACAGTAAGAAGTGCGGAAACTCCGAGGCACAGAACGGTAGCTACAGTCGTGCTCATGAGAATAACTCCTTTAAATGTAACCTTTCACTGATGAGGTAGTCGCATAAAAAAAACAAGTGGTGAATGTCATTAGGATCCGAAGGAGTATAGTATATTAAGGAAATGTAGTCTTTGCTTTTGCTGCTTGAGACGGCACGGACAAGTACCACAGCACATAGAAAAAAGTGTAACTTGTAGATTGACAAATGCAGAAAAGATCCAAATCTGAAAAGCCTTCGAACTTGGCGGGATTTAAGCCCACGTATGGACGCAACCTATGGATCTTTATCGCGTGTGCACCATCAACTGGGCTGCCAGGCAACCCCGACGGCAGTCGGACATTGTATAATATAATAGACTTTTCAAGTTTGGATTTCTTCTATATTTGTCAAAAACTGTCGGCAACGAACTTTGAGGCTGATGTTCAGATCTAAGGTTATGAAAGTCTCACGCTAATCGAGGCTACGATAGGCAGTACTCGGTAACCTCAGTTAAGAACGGCACGTAAGTGGTTGAACTAGAATGGTCAGGTTGTCACTGTGAGAACAGCTTAAACAAAACAAACAGAGCCAATCAAAATTGGTAAAATCACAGGACTAAACGATAACCTTGACATAAACAAAAAAGCCGAGAGGTCACTTGGGACTCGAAAAGAATGATTTATTGTTAGTCACGGTGGACACATCGATATCAAATTTCAATGCAGCCAATGATGCGCGAAATTCGTTCGGCACAACACTGTTCTTTGGAATTCCACTGAACCACAACATCCAGATCAATGAGTTCCGGTATGACAATGAACCATCCTATTCTTCTTTCTGTTCAAATTACCCGACAAGGTTTACCAGAAGAGGTGAATGAACCGGTTATCGGATGTTCTGGCACTAAGCTGTTGCCTTGCAAACAACACCTCGATGCGAAGCGACAAGAGATGCGCTCGTGAATGAATAACTTGTTCTAGAACAAGAGACCGAGTAGCATAACAACCCACAACGCACGCGATCATGACAAACCATCGATGAAAGCCTGGAATTCTTTTCAGACTGATGCTCCAATCACAAACCCAAATGCACTTCTCATCTATCCAAACACCCATTTTCTTCCTCAGACTTTCCCTCCAACATTCACCGCCATCTCATCAATCATTTCAGTCGGCCGTAAATGTGTCAGCGTCTCAGGAGACTTACGCGTCGGCTGTCTCCTTTTTTCACGGCTAGCATATAGGTCTCAGCGGATTTACATTCGACGCCCCATCAAGCTGATCACGTTGAACTTACAAACGCTGATGCCTATAAGGCATTAAACTCGTACACCAGAGATGCTAGCGATTCATGTGTGTCCAAGAGGCTCACGATCAAAACTCCACATATGTTTTTCGACTGACACCCCGTCAAGGCCCTTCTGCGAAACTTCCTCAGTGACTTTCTGGAAATCTGAGGCTGCGACTTTTGTTCTTGTCGTAGTAGACGCAGTTACTGAGTACGGAGCTGAGGTCCAGCCACTTGAGTAGACCTCAGCCAACAGCCAATTACGTGTTCGGTCGAAATAAGAAACCATCGGACCATAGACGCAGTGTATTTGTCCTCTCGGCCCATGCTCCTACACATTTCAGCCTAAACGCAAAGAAAGAAATCCTCCATCGAAAGTTGCTGGACCACCAACACAAGGCGAACTGGAGGGACATCGTCAACTTAGCGGAAGACACATGAAAGAGTACATCGGGTGTCCTCGGAAGAGGCGTATCTGAGAGATCATTTTGGCGTCAGTTCCTGCAGTTCAGAAAACGAGAGACGATTAGAGATCTTGTGTCCAGATCATCGCTTGTTTCTCGCAAAGACGAACCCAGAACGTTCGCAACGGCGAAATCCTCATGGCGTTTGTCCTCTTTGACGTTGCAATGAATTCAAATTGATCACGTTGCGATTAGCTTCATATAACACGGGTGCATACAAGGAAGTTAGTAGCTGGCTGGGCATTCGGAACGCACAACACAGCGTTTGCCAGATTGTAACAGGCTACCTGCATCAACTTAATTCTCAACTTTCCGAAGCGCGCCTTTCGAAAAACTAGAATCGATACCAAGAGATAAAACCATACAGGAGAGGTCACCTAACAAGAATAGTTTACATTCTGCCGTTTTCCTGAGTTGTGGTTTGACTCGTCACGTCGTGACATCCTGCACTTCAGTTAAAATTTTGTGTCCCATTTACAAACGCCAGTCCACTCTGACTGATAGCGAACATAATGTAGCAAGGCTGATAGTGAAATTGACGCATGGGTGCAGTGAAAGAGGGAACAAATGCCCATTACACGTGGGAGGAAGGCTGTTAATAATGACCTTGAAACTAGGAATGCCATAGAGTCATATATGGTCTCAATAGGTCACGCGTGGTAAAGAGCCGGAATACAGCGAATTAAGGATGTCGGTAAAACTTCCTCCTACAAATAACTTTTCGTGTGCTTTCGGATATCATATACTCGTCAGAAAACCTAGTCGAACGCTTCTTAGGTGGAAGTTAGCCAGTTATCACTAATCCCTTAAAATAAACCTTGGGGTCTCCAATAATTAAAAAGAATACCGTGGGTCCACTCACCAAGTGAGTAAAAATGTTCCCGTTAACCTGTGTTTATAACCTAAAAAAATCATGTGTTAAACTATGAAAATATGTTGTCGCGCGCATCTAAATGTTCCATCATCATCATCGTTCAGCACAAGACAACAAGGCAAGCTGCCTTTTCCTAGAGCCACATGTTTCTACAAAAATAGTGAATATGCAAGGGGAAAGGGGAGCAAATGCACACAGACAAGGAAAGAAAAGCGCGGCAATGGCCAACACAGACTACAGTCTAACTGTACAGACGCACTTTTTCAACCAGAAGCTTCAGGACACTTAGAAAGAACAATCCCACTATATCACTGCGGAGCGAACGAAACAAGAAAAACATATTCCAAATGTTTCTGCGCAATGGTTACGCACGAAGCATCAACGAAAAACATTACCGAGGAACGATCACCGAACAGACCAAAACACGAGCCGTACTGCCTACACCAAACATACCTATGAAATGATGACAAAATTGCTCGGGCCTCATGGAATTGAAGTGGCGTGCAGGCCAACAAGAACCCAACGAGAGATTCTATCGAAGACCGACAGCTGACAAGATTCGAATTAATGTTGTCTGATAAATCAACTGCAAAGACTGTGAAAAACAATACGTGGAACAAACCGGAAAGAAACTCAGGAGACGGAACCATGAGCACTAACTGTCCACAAAAAGGCACGATCCACTCTCCCTGATTTCAGGTCATGGAGACCGAGATGGTCACAAGTTCAACTTTGAAAACGCGAAGATCGTCACCCAATATGTAAAAAAGTATTCGATGGGATTTTTCGAGGCTTGACACCCCTCGGAAAGATCGATGAACAGACGCCTTGATCTGGACCATGCATACCTATCGATCCATCGAAGGATCAATCGGCACCAGTCAATAGAAACGGACGCTGATTAAGCCCATAACGGGTCAACAGTACACATGGGCAAACAAAAGAACTGACCAGGATCTCTACCCCACCAATTCACCTAGCGCAAACAATCAACACCGACTAAACACTACAGACGATCGATTTAAGCGAACGATGACAAAATGATGCTCGCCACAATATGTCACCTCGGCTGGTGATGAAACGTTTGCAATCAAACTGTCCAGCTCAGAGAACAAAGTAAAGAGACTTGAAAGTACCTTTCCAACCGTTTAGAGATTTATAAGCGAATATGACAGAAAAGTGGTATCCAAATCTATTTTTCTCCGTATCAATTATATCGTAGAAGCATTATCAGTAATTCCATTGTTGTTCGTCCGCATATATTAGTGGCCGAGATCAGTGGAAAGGGGATGTTAGTGGATTTACGAGCAGATGCTGAACTGTTGTGAGTTCCTAGAAATAAACGCATACACGTATACATGCATATCAGAAAGCATTCTACTGGTGTCTATCGATGCCGATTCTCTCTTAACCAACATGGGTTCTCATGAAACAGTTGACTATTTAGGCATTGTTATCTTCACGCTTACATTGGCAGAACAGACCGAGGGCTTTCACAACAGATGTCAAAACATATTCCCAAGTGATTGGTCCAATCGATGTCACAAAACACAGCAAACAGTTATCCTGATCGTGACCCGGGGTAATCAGTTGCGATACATTTAACAACAACCAAACACACAATTAACCCGTTTCATCTTTTAAAAACTGTCACACAAACTGATTGAAAAAATTTAGCTTGCATCGGAACAGTTCTTTGTGTGCAAAAGCTACTAACACAGACTCTGCATTCGCCATAACATTAGTTGTTTGTACAGAATTTGACCTCTATGCCTGTTCATTGTAGTTGATAATTGTATATACTTCCCAGATTGTTTTATGTTACACTTTGAAGAGTAACAGGAAATGTCAACATCCCACAGTAGTGGTCTCCTTTTTGTACTGCGCAATTGGATGAGAATACTCAATTCGTCGAAACCATCGTATGTCCTGAACTAGTGGTTAAATTGACCGGGTCCTGATACCCCAGTGACTTGTAAAAGTCCTCCGCATTTCAGGACCCATCCTTAAGAACCGAATACACACTTTGAGGTTAACACCGTTCCCTTTGATCCCAGATCATAAGTCGACAACAATTACCAATGAGGAAGACTGGGGTAACAATCGCATTATATAGATAAATTTCGTTAGACAACCCACTTAATAATTATGAATCAATGGAAATCGAAAGATATTTCTATCAAATAAATTGTCGATCCAACAAGCGGTGACCAGCTGGGTCAGGCGATTACCATCTCGAAATCCACAGTATGAAATATCATCCCCATTAGCCACCAGAGAAATAGACGGTATATCAGTTTTCTCGGCTCTACTGAGAGCAAATTTTATTTTACTTCACTTTACTTCACCACGGCTGCTGACCCCTCACCAGTCCTGTGAGCTCCAAAGGTGTTCTAATGTTCTTGCTAAATCTCGCAAAACGGGTTTTAGCGGACATCACAGGCAAATTATTGTGCAGTATTTATTAAGGACATAGACGTATTACGTACCCCGTTGGCGGAGGGAGATGTGACGGGGAAGGTGGTGCAAACGATGTCTGTGGACGATGAGGATCGCTCTCATCTACGAGCTGTGGCATCGCTGGCGCCGACGGTCGTCTCATAGCGGTGAACGGATTATAAGGATTTCCATAAGGATCGACAGCTGTCGTCTGGTTCATCGGATATCCACCCAACGGGATATTGCTCGGAAGAATGTGATCATTGCTATTCATATCGTTTGGGTCTGGGCCAATTTGATTGGCTGGCCATTCAGAAGGTGGGACAGAAACACCGGAAGGCATGGTTCTTGCGGGGCCAAATATCAGTCCCGGCCCAGCCAAAAAAGGGGGAGGCAGTGAGCCAGTGGCAGATGTAAGAACAGACGGGACATTCATAGGTGGAATCATCGATGGGGACGGTAGGTAGTGTGGTGGGGCCAACGTCTGAACTGGATTCGATATGTTATCCGCCTGAAATCGTAATAAATCAACAAGAAAGAATGCACTGAAATAGGGATTTTAAAGCGAATAACCACCATTCCACTACGGCAGATAAATGTACGCCTGACAGAACACGGAAATACACAGGCAGTTCAAAAAGTATAATAGAAGTATTGCATTCAGACTTATTCATTTCAAAATGCCCAACTGCACCGTGACAAACAAATTCGATTGCTACGACATTTGGACAAATCAAATTGGTGCACTCAAACCTAATGACAGCGTCGGGTAGAATGCAAAATAAGCTCTAGATTCCCTAGAAAATAGGACAAGAAGTCGAATGTAGCGCTGAATAAAATCACTAGAGGATTTCATGTTGATCAATCCAGACAATGACACCCAAGCCTTCTCACTTTCCGACAGGCAGTACAAAAGCATTTGGTCTCTTCGAACGTCTGTATCAGCAAAACAGTGACACACTATGTCACATGACTTGTAAGTAAATCAATACCAATTATTCGTAATTTACACGTCGGGACCAGCAAATAAAAGGACATTATGCACTGCCAAAGCTTCCAGTGGTGAACACAGATTAATTTGCCAACTGAATTTCTTTGCCTTTTGTCGTTTAGGGAATTGTACAATACAAAAAGACGTAATTAGGAACAACTATCAGGAACTAGTCAGAACGAGTCAACAAGTGTTGTGGACCTAATAATACCGCTTCTTTCTTTTCTATCAAGGTTATGGCGAGATTTCATTTTAATTATATTTGTGCTTCATATACGATAAATTGCGACGGAACACTGTAATTTCACAAAGACCGTCTTGCGTGAATTCTTCGTATGATAAACGTCTTAATGTGACAGCCTCTCGTTGAAGTTATCGTGAGAACGAGTTCCAGGATATCAAACACAGAATGCAAAAAGAAACCCGAGTGATGACGATTAAGCCGCGCTACGTGTATGGAAAGATTTTCACGAAGATTGGACGTATACATACTAAGCAGTTATTACATGCACCACACAAACCGCGCGAAAATAACATTATAATGGCAAACTTACCGAAGAGAACGGTACGGCAAAGTTGTGCAAAGTCAGCGGCACACCGTTTTGTACTGTCCTATCCGTAACAGAAAGCAGAGAATCCAAGTCGTACGGGGCCTCGGACTCTTTCCGAGCCAAAGGAGCTGGCTGGTCCAACAAGGATGGCGTCCAGTTTGAAGATTCCAACTAGGTTTAAACAACAAAACGATGGAATAGATTCGCGGTAAATACAACCGGTGGGTCAGGTGACGGCTGTCTTAAATTAGTAGAAATAACAGTGAAGCAGGACAAAGCGAGGTTTATATGCAACCGAATGGAAAATGAGTTTAGTTCTAGAATTTATCATCCTGTGAGCTCTGGTTAGTTCGTCGCAGATACAAGACGTCACAGTGACCGAATAAGTGCAGCCACAGATCACGCTCTTTATGAGGCGATACCAACTAGATCAGTTGCATTGATTTAACTTACACGCTTATTTGTCCAATTATATAACAAGTTCATCACTGGTAAAATTTCCGGCGCTCTCGTCAATTGTGCTCCTCAGCTTCAATTGACCGTTCATTGTAGTCATCGCCAAATACGTTCGACTTCATCAATATAATTTCTGGGTGGACAAAACTGCGACTCTTCTTCCAGCGATGAAAACCAAAATTTTTTAATGGTACAATGATTATAAACACCTTGCATTTCGCAGCAGAATGTCGTTGTCTATCGTGCAGTGTACGAATCTAGTTAATCCTTTGCATGACTGTGCTATAATTTGTCATCTCAGTTACTTTCTCGTATTTAATGAAATTGCTACCGAAATATGCGTGATTCCCATACATGCTAGAAAGACCATGCTGCAAACGAAATGCGTACGAGTTGGAAAGGTGATTCGGCTTTTAACTAAAAATATACAAAGCATGGAAACCATGTGCGCGCCGAATGGTAAACTTCCACACATGTAAAATTCCCAGCAAGATAAAATTGCATACAGTCTTGAGCATCGACGTTCGCTCACTGCTTGGGAGGCCCTAGGATTTTTCCTATTTACTCTTAATGAGGGAACTCTGCAAGTTTTCCATCACGGCGTTCAAAGGATCATGGATCAGTGATATGACGAGTGATTCAATCATTCAAATAAATTTGTGTGTTCTGAACAAAAGAGAGATTGGTCGTGTGTTCAATGTTCCGAGCACTACCACTGCATATAAAAATGATACAGAACATCGTAAGGAGAGAGAACAAACATTAGAGAAGCTCGGAAACGAAGCCAATGTCAATATCCATTCTGAGTAGTGTGCCAAAACTGAAGTATACTCCAACAATTTCCAAAATGCCGCATAACAAAAGTATGTCATCCCGAAGTGTTAGAAACATGCACGGCTCTTTAGTGTATGCTGACGGATATCATTAGAGTTCATGACAGTTATTGCAACAGTTTCTAGTTGACAGCACGAGAAGAAACTGCCGGAAAATGCAACCAGGTTTTATTCGTATTGTCGGCACCCAAGTCCTTACTAGTGTAGATCACATAACCATCAACCGTCCGGTTCAAGTACACTTTCGCTAAGGACACTATTGACCACGAAAAGATACTGATCAGACTTGAGAGTAAGTCATATTTTGGACATAAGTGTCTTATGAGAAATTCACCATGTGATATCATCGCCCATCTCACCATAGAGAAAACACGGAAGCAGTGTAAAGCTATTTCATCCTAGTTAGGAATCATCAGCAGTGCACATCCACCACGGCCGAGCTGAAACGCGAACCGGGGACGAACGATTCCGAGACGAAAGCATTACCCATTATACTATCGAAATTCGCGGCCAGTGTGGGTGACGAACTCCTCATCCTCGCTCGGAAGAACAAACGCTCTGACATTGTAGTGGTGTTAGGTGATCTTGACAGAGAAGTTGAAAAACTGAGTGTTTCGGAATTCTGTTTAGGTGGGCGATGCGCCTTGTCTGGTCGGCGAACAGATAGCGGAGAAAGACTTTTCCATTTCTGTGCAGATAATCATTTATTCCTATCTAGTACGAATTTCCGACACAGTTCGCGTTGCACGGCGGCATGGCGCTCTAACTCGACCGCTGTGTGCCTTTTCGAGTATGCCGACCACGCACAACGCTTACTAGAGAGACTCTCAAGGTCGGTGGCTCGGTTTGGCATGTGCGATGCACCTTCAAAGTGCTAAGTAATATTGAGTGATATTGAGGTTAGGAATCTGGTATTGGGTGCAACTTCTGAGAATAGCTTGTTTCAGCGTATGAAATATAGTAGAGTACGTTGGCTTGGTCACGTGTTACGTATGACGAACACTCGTCTACCATACCGTGCCCTATTTTGTGTCCCTCCCAAGGAATGGAAGAAGTCATGTAGAGGTCAATAGATGACGTGGAAACGTGGAATGAGAAAATGTACAGCGAACTTAGGTAAAGTAGGTGTCTCACGTCTTCGTGTCTGGGGTCCGAAAGACTCGTCAACTAGCTGGCTGGAGACACTGAAGGATATGGCAGCGAATCGCGAAAAGTGGCGATCGTGTTGTCATTTCTATCTAATCAGAATGAGTGAAAAATGCGCTTCATACAGTTAGACTGTCTTCCGTGTGTTGGATGCAGCAGTATCTTAGCTTTTTCCGCCTGTGTAGGTCCACTCCCTGTTCCCCTTGGATATTCACTAGTTTTATAGAAATGTGTAACTCTGGGGAGAAGGCAGCGTTCAGTGAGGCTTTCCTTGCTGTTGAACGCTGAACGCTGATGATGATGAATTGGTATGAAACGACTTCATGTAGAACTTGCGATTGTATTTTGTAATATTCGATCATCTAGGTGCTAGTGATCTGGGTATTCGACATCCTCTGTATCTGGTNCAGATCACAAACTCGACTGGTTGTGGAACGTTTGTCTGATTCTGATGTTCACAACACCTATAGGCAGAAACTAATCGAGGAACTAAGAACTCCGACAAACAGCAATGTAGACGATCAGTGGGATCAAATTAAGCAGGCTATGCACTTGGCAGCATATTTTGCTCGTAGTCCTAGGTCCACTCCTCGTCAAAGACACTGGATTTCGCAAGGGTCGCTAATTCTAATGGAGCAAAAACGCCATCTGCCTAACTGCAAGGAAATGAATAAGATGCGTCGACAGTTGCAGCGTCAGTTGACCATAGGCCTTAGGAATGACCGCGAATACTGGTGGGTTAAGGTAGCCGAACAGATGGAAGTAGCAGCCGCTGCAGCTAACAGTCAAAGACTGTGTAAGCTTATACACGACAACAGTGGACGGCGAACTTCCGTTAGTGAAGTCGCGTGCGATAAGAATGGAGAGCTAATCTATGATAGACAGCACACGCTCGACCGTTGAGCAGAGCACTTCAAGGATCAGTTTAGCTGGCCATACGCTAACGTATCTAGTCCGACGTCTGGAGCTGTGAATCCTTTGTAGGTGCCACTTGATCACCCAACGGAAGTGGAAGTGGAGTCGAATATTCGGCTTCTGAAGAGGGGAAAAGCAGCCGGTCCCGACGACCTTCCCCCAGTTCTTTTCAGATTGGTGGAGAAGTGCTGATGAAATCACTTACCTCCTTGGTTCAAGATATTTGGAACGAGCAGCGTATCCCGCTATCGTGGGGTGAGTCACTGATTATACCCATCTTCAAGAAGGGTACACGGAGTGACTATAGGAATCATCGTGGGATTCGCTTAATTTCGTTAACTTCTAAGCTCTTAGCTCCGTCAATGTTGCGTCGTTTGACACCGATTCGCGGGAGTATTGTTCGCGAACAACAGGCCGGATTTTGTTCAGGTCGAGGTTGCATTGACCAGATATTCACTCTTCGTCAGATACTCGAAACGCGCCAGACACCGCATAAGTTTTCTGAACTTGCAGGGTGCTTTCGACTCCGCGCTATCCAGTGCTTCCCACCAAGAGGCTATAACAACGAAGTTTGTGAACCTGTTGCGAGCATTGTACTCGCATACCTATGGTCGCGTGGGAGTATACGGCGCACAATCAAGTTCATTCGAAACGACTCGCGGTGTTCGCCAAGGGTATCTCATTTCTCTATTCCTATTCAATTTCGTCATGAACGAGGTGATGGAAGATGTTGTAGGAGATCTTCGGGATGTGGGAATTGAAATGGGAAGTGGGGAAAGCTAGGTGACCTAAATTACACAGATGACGTCGTGTCTTTCGAGTATGCCGACCATGCACAACGCTTACTAGATAAACTCTCAAGGTCGGTGGCTCGGTTTGGCATGTGCGTTGCACCTTCAAAATGCAAAGTGCTGTTACAGAAATGGACGGCGGTAGTGCCGAACTTGGTGCTGAGCGGAGAGGAACTAAAGATTGTGGACCGTTTCACCTACCTTGGTAGCTGCGTGTCGAATGATAGTAGTTCGGCAGTGGAGGTAAATACGCGCATATCCAAGGCTTGAGCAGCTTACACTGGACTGAAGCACTTGTGGCATCGGCTTGATATTTCACTGAAGTTGAAACGTCATGTGTACTGTGCAGCTGAGCGCTCAGTTCTGTTGTATGGTTGCGAGACATTGAGTGTGCGTGTGGGCGATATTCGTCGGTTGGAGTTTTTCGACCACCGATGTTTACGTAGTATGGCTAGGATTGGATGGAGTGACAGGGTGAGTAATGTGGAGGTCAGGAATCTAATATTAAGTGCCGACTCCCAGAATGCCTTATATCAGCGTTTGAAACTTAGTAAACTACGCTGGTTCGGTTACGTGTTGCATATGGCGAACACTCGTCTACCATACTGTGCCCTATTTTGTGTCCCTCCCAAGGAATGGAAGAAGTCATGTAGAGGTCAATAGATGACGTGGAAACGTGGAATGAGAAAATGTACAGCGAACTTAGGTAAAGTAGGTGTCTCACGTCTTCGTGTCTGGGGTCCGAAAGACTCGTCAACTAGCTGGCTGGTGACACTGAAGGATATGGCAGCGAATCGCGAAAAGTGGCGATCGTGTTGTCATTTCTATCTAATCAGAATGAGTGAAAAATGCGCTTCATACAGTTAGACTGTCTTCCGTGTGTTGGATGCAGCAGTATCTTAGCTTTTTCCGCCTGTGTAGGTCCACTCCCTGTTCCCCTTGGATATTCACTAGTTTTATAGAAATGTGTAACTCTGGGGAGAAGGCAGCGTTCAGTGAGGCTTTCCTTGCTGTTGAACGCTGAACGCTGATGATGATGAATTGGTATGAAACGACTTCATGTAGAACTTGCGATTGTATTTTGTAATATTCGATCATCTAGGTGCTAGTGATCTGGGTATTCGACATCCTCTGTATCTGGTTCACTTTTATTGAGGCCCCCAACTACTTAGGCAATTCCAGTTTTCAGGATCCTGGTTGTCGATTCTTATAAATAACAGTGTAATAGGAAGACTATGAGACACTAAAACAGCACATATTCCAAGTGTAAGTAAGTGAACATTTTGCACGCTTATAATAAACAGATAATATATTGCACCTGATCATGCTCAAGGAAAATAATGGACGAAGTTAAGGAAATAGCCAACTTTCAAAGCTAGCAACATTCAATGGATACAGAATGAATTAGTGAGTGAATACACAAATAAGGTACTGAGCCGAAACTTACTTTGGTTCTGTCCAGACCGACTTGACGCGCTTCTGCGGCTTCACGTTCGAGCAATTCGGCTTGCAGACGTTTGGCAAAACGAGGCGGTAAATCACGACGAAAAGCAGCGCTCAAACACAGACGAGAGGAGTTGTTCCCCTTACCTGACGACATGTTGCGGAACGTGCTCACACTGGACGATCGGTGCATCGACTCGAAGTTAACTGATTCCGCACCTTGGAGCAAATTACTAGTTGAGGTGGTATTGTGAAAACCTGTGCGTTGTTGTCGTGCTGCAACCTAGAAAAGTGCGATCGGGAGGAAAAACGAAGTGCCACAGAAAGCCCCCATCAGGATGCGAGTATTTCTCGTGACCGAATCAGTCCAGTTCAGCTGAATATCACTACTAATCGACTAGACAATTCTGTGGGCTACAAAGACCGGTTGTACAGCAATTTTCAGTCGCACTTCAAACATTATTTAGTAATACGGAATTAATCGTGTATGAGGTGGCCTATTTCGGTTCCGTAAAGAGCTATTTCCGTTGACACTAACTGAGCTCGATTCCACGATTATCGTAACCATATATTCACATACCTGACTCGCTTGCTCCTGGATGAACTTAGCCAACTCTGCGTTAACAATTAATCCACCAGAAGGTGCGGCTGGTGCGGATGTCGCGTTCGGTTCAGCAGTTGTTGTTGCCACCGTGCAGGCCGTTGTGGATACGAAAGTCCGCTCCTGAACGGTTTCTGTTTCGTTGGGGACCACCGAAACTGCTGAATGGAATGCAGTGTCAGACTGGATAAGAGATTCTTGTGTGGAGTAGGGAAGTGTAGGTTGTGCATCACAGTCGGATTGTAGACCCATCTTCCTCGAAACTGGTGTGGAGATGTCATCCACCTAAAACGGATAGAATGCAACAATTATTTTATACTTCCTTTACCGTTATGCGACAAAGTGAGTCGTTCTCAGGAACCCTGCCTAGTGGGGACGTTGATTAACGGTGAAGATTCGAAACTGTTACTTTAGGGTTGGAATATTACGATATGAGCCGTTTAACCGCCGCCTGTCTGGTATGGTGCAAACTGAAAGACAGCTAGTCAATGACAACCTAACGGTTCATGAGCAAAAGAAAAATGCGGTTCCGGATCTCATCCTCCCAGAAAGACTTTGATAATGTGAAGCTGAGAAATTAGGCTGGAAAGAGCTAACTATGAAAGCAATATTTCAGTGGACAATAGTCGAGTAGAATTGTAGATACTTACACGATGTTTGCTAATATAATGTGATATTCCTAACTATTCACAAATTTTTGGTTTTCATTTATATACACGCGTGCATTGTGGGAGGGGGATTTTCATTCTTCTGATCGCAACCCCCTAAATAAACTCTGACCCGGTTTCAGAAATTCCGGCCGTAAAAAATTATGGTGTCACATTAACCGCAAATATAGGAAGGCTGCTCAGATTTATCGTTTTGCTGAAGTATTCTAAAGACGACTCGGAATTCGTGAAATAAGGCAGTGTTATAAACTAACATGTTCTGCCCATTCAATCTTATAATTCTTTCGTCATCTTCCACAGTTTGATCAAGAACAAGTAAAGATGCTCAGCCACTGTTTGTGTGTCAAGCGTTTTGTCTCTCCTATAGTCATTCATTGCGAAACGGAACCAACGAGCAATTACCCTATCGAAAGAAGTGAAAAAGATGACAGGAGAATGCCCCATCCTAGTTATCACGGTCAACAAGCAGCTGCTACCAAAATCACAATTTGAAAGTTTTGGTAGCCACATTAAAATTTATTTTGATTTTCCAGTGACGTTTGGGTTCGCAGACAAATTCGGAAAGAATCTCAAGTGCTAAACTGCTTATTCCGCTGTTCTTCGTTCTGCTGAACCTTTGATTTTAAGGTATTCCAGTATAAAAATTAGTGTTCCACGTCGTCAATTCTGACTTCCGAAATTCTAAATTTGGGTATAAATTAGGGTGAAAAAACTTACTGTCTCAACCTGACCTACTGTGAAATTATACGCCGTTCATCACATCAAATTCAAGGGATATAAATATAATCAGTAACAACGTTACTTAACGGCTAGAGAGGCTTATTTCTCAATCACGGCAAGTATAGCGAAAAATGAAAACGACGATGAAAAATCGACTATCAAAGCTGGTAAAAGATCGCAGGAACACATAAATACATACAAAAAAGAGAACTAAACACAGAAACGGCTATGGGATCGTGTAGTAGAACATAATGGTTTGTTTAAGAAAAATAAAAGCATGGGAAAGAGTTCCGAGTTGATTTTCTATAATTTCCAGATTTGTCCCATGAATCTGTGGCCGTTTGAATGGTGTTGATTGTTCATTTTAATTAACTAATTACTCCTAAGACCAACATCATTATCCCACGATTTATGAGACATTCACATTATTAGAATGTCGAGCATATTTGATGGATGTAACCTCCTTTGAGAACCATGAAAAACCAGATAATCGATCACAAACTAAGCTGGAATATAAAAATTTACATATCCAAAATATTCAGCCCTTTAGAGTTCAATAGATATAGCGCTTAAGCATAATCCATTCAATACTATCTGACGATGCGAGATTGCAACCAAAACCGGAGTACAACAGTGGAAGTCCTACATACTGGCTTCGCGTGGTCGAGCGGTTTTCGTCGAAGTGCGAGGACGAATGTGAGTTGACTGAACCTCGCCAGTCAGTCTAAGAGAGATGGCCTAATCCTTATTCCAGTCCAACCACGGGCGGCATGCAAACCGTACAGCAATATGCCCAACAACATTTGTGGCGCAGAAACGTATTGGCCACCTAAGATGTTTTAGTATCGAAAAGCGCATGAAGTGAAAAGTCGGTCACCGGTCCTGAGTGCGTTATATGATGCTCTGAACATCCTACTACCTTGTGA
>LUCM01009684.1:0-24375 GCA_008360955.1 Fasciolopsis buskii | reverse complement strand
GAATCGACTGAATGGCTAAATCGAATGGAAGTCTGATGGAGCCAGTGATGGAACGAAGTGTGGGACAAGCGATGCAATTGCGGCCGGTGGGCTCCATGTGTCAAATCTATGGAGTCATGCGCGTAGCACGCCATATGCATATTCCTTTGCGCCCCGTTGGTTACGGCCGAGGTTAGGTACTCAGTAAGCATCCGAACGCAACTGCGTTTCCGTACCTGTTTCGTCGATTGTCGACATTTTTCGAACATCGTGTAGGAGCAATAAACCTAATTGGTCCTGATTCAAATTTCAAAACATTATGTCTATTTGTATATACTGCTTTTAATTAGGATTACTTTGTGAACTGCATTTAGCTACTTTCTCCCTTGGTGATAAAACTTATCGGACCAATATTTGTCCAGGGGCTCAGTCGTGTTCATTTGAATAGTTCTTGCTGTACACTCATAACTGGTCACCAAAGTTAGGATCCATTTAAAGATTCCGCTAAGTGTGTGGAACTGGACTAAAGTTCGGTGAGCATCAACAGAATGCTAAGCACTCTGTTTTACGCTGACTGTGAAAGCCATGATAGTCAGAATACAGAGACTCGTATCCACATTTATCAAGCTTGTGTTTTACATTCCGATTCTAAATCATTTCCCGACCGCTAACATAATTCCTCATTGGTAGGGGAGTTAGCTTTGTCGCAGTACGAGTCATCATGCAGTATTTAGTCGCTTACACACATCGAACCAGACGGGCGATTGAGACTGCGAAACATTTTCAGGAAATTTAGATGTGGGGCTCTTCACTGGATCTAAACTCTTCAAGCTTTGCTTGGCATGTTCCAAACAACGTTGTTCCATAAATGTCAAACCTTTACATTTGGGCTTGATCTACATGCTATCATCTCCTCATCTAGGTATCTATCCATATAAATATAAGTATATATATAATCAATATATATATATATATATATATGCAGGAAGATATATTCTGGACCTGCGTAAACAAAATTTAGACCGCGGGAGCACACACGACCGGTTTCGCGGATTATTGGTCGCTTCGTCAGGTATAGCGTACCCGAACTGCCTCATTGTCCAAAACAGTCCACAATACTTGATACTACCCCGAATTGGATTTGATATTTCTCACCAGAATCGAATCTGTAAGTCAACAGGAAGTGTGCATGTGGAAGCTCTTCGTCCTGAAGAGTCCACAACAGAAGAATCACAACTGTGATATCCGTGATAAATTCTTTTAGTCACGGTCTGGTTGAGCACAACACATTAGGCACGAGGGCAGAATGCCCGCAGAAATCAATACGTATATAATATATATATATATAATATTACATATATATTATATATGTATGTATATATATATATATAATATATATATATATATATATTCAGCATGAAGTAGTATCTGGAAGCGTAATACAAAATTGGCCCCGGGAGCACACGACCGGTTAGGCGGTTATTGTCGCTCGTCAGGTATGCGTACCCGATGCTCTCTGGTCCCAATCACACATCCACAATACTTGTACACTCACGAATTGATTGATATTACTCACGCAGAATCGAATCTTGCTATATAACTATATTATATATATAATATATATATATATATATATATATTATACTTATGGTTGTTCACTCAGAATGCCTCAATTTTCTCAAATGGCTTTACGTCTCTGCTGAATATGAATTACCGTCTTATCATTTTGATGTTTTCACATAACTGGTGGGACGAAGAGGAATGCCTGACGTTGCCCAACATGTTGACGAATTTTCGAGTCATTCTAGGGAAGACGGCTAAATCTGGATACTGAGCTAATCGTAATCAGGGTATACATTACATTTTGCTTACCAGCATCTGTGATGAAGAAGGGTACAGGGCATGCGAACTAAAGGATAAGCTTTCGTTGCGCCGTGAATCACGGACTTCATTCTTCGTCTTGCTAGCTCGTAGTTTGATTTTCGAGTAGGTAAAAGCTGTTTGTGGATCTCTAGGAGAACCACCTTCGTTGGGATAGATAAACTAAAATTATTTTCCCCAGCAAAAAAAATCATAAACCTTTTCAGTCGGATTCCTTCCTCGACGATTTGCTCATAAAATTGCTCTATGCCCACATAAATTACCCAATCATGTTCATGTTTTTCCGTCCCCTCTCACTGCAATATCTAATGTGTTGTACACGGGACAAGTCTTAGAAGTTTTGCTGTTTTTTTATTCCCCGGTTTAGGTCCATCTACTCCTTTCTCCTCGACTGTCATGTTTTGTTTGACATATCGTCTGAAATCAAGATGTGGAAGAGCCAGTCAACGCGAATTCACTATACACTTCATGCTTCACACACGGGATAGATACGTTTATCTAGTCTTTCGGAACGCGCAATTGCTATCGGTTAATATATGCCTAATCTTTTTCTTCATGTGTGATCGATCTATAAACTGCGGAGATACTTGAACCTCTTAATATAATGTTTACCTTTGGCTATGTGTTGAATACCGTATTTCGATTTGATACTGAGTACACATGAAGCTGAATTTCTTCAGTTGGTTCTTTTTCAATTATGTTGGTTGTTTACCGTGTCCCAACTGGAATTCGATCCTGTCAACTGGCTAAATGGGTCTATTGACATGAACAGATGGTGATCGCATGTCCAACGTTGGTGAAGTGGTCATTGTTGTGGAATTATTACGTGATTGCCTTGGACCCGAGTCTTGCATTTTTGGCCAATTCGCCAAGAGCTCCTTTTGCTCAGGATTTTGTGCATTATCCATTTTTTGTCATTATTGCAAAGATCGGTTGTCCGTGATTGAAATATTGTGGGTAACTCGGTTAAGCAAATGAAATTGATAAGCGTGGCGAAAAACATTCACCGCAAGTACCGACTTCGTATTTCCTTGTATTCTACTAGTGAACTAATAAAGGTTTATTCAACCTGCAGTAAATGTTTATCGATGGGTGTGTTCTATGGTTTCGTTAATTAGTACTCACTGACCTTCCGTTTCTATTTATTCTATACTCAGAACGGTTCCCCTGGGTTTCGCAGACGTGATTCATTTTCTCTGAGTAGGTTTCCCATGGAGAAGCGTTTCTACTCATCACTACATGCAGGTCGTTATAAACCACTTCAAGGTAGGTACTCACCTCAGCCCATTGTCGTCGCCCATTTGGTGACGTTTTTCTCACCGGCTCATCGGGGAAGATAAAGTAGTTGCTGTCATTTCATAGTTTTTCGTCGACATTTATTTACTTTATTCAATAATCTGCTTGTTAACATACCTGTTTCCCATATAAATAAACTTTAAGATTGTCGAAATTCGTGGTTTACATTTCAATTTCAAATCCGGTATCATCGTATAACCACATCATGTTCCACTAGAACGCTGACACTGTGCTGTGATCACATCGACTGCATTTCTTGCTTGAATGATCTGTGTAACTGGTCGTTATCCTGCTCCCGGCATCATGATGTTTCAGTGTTACTGTCGTGGATTCAAGTTTCCCCATCGTCGACCACTCTCTCAGGTGGGCAATATCTGTGTCCGCGGCCTCCTTTGCATCGTCTTTTCATCAATAATTTTGTCGGATTAAGATAGATGATACCGCTAAAGTGTTTGAACAGTTTTATTAATCTCACTCGATTGGGAGTCATGGATGCTTCATTCTGGTAATAAATGAGACTGGTTGGACGACTGTTGCTGATTAGTTCCAAAGTAGATGAAGGAACTAAATTGCTCTGAAGTCTAAATTTGATTAGTGTGCGGTGACGTAATTCTATTTCAATGTAAGCTGCCTACTGGAAGGAGCTATTTTTCATTTCCGAAATTATCTAGCTGCCTTTAGTAATTTATTTATAAGGAGGGGTACCGTTTAAACCCTTTTCGCTGACCTATCAAAGGCAGTAAATCTACAAAATGCGTTTTTTTCAGGTGGAATCGGGTACCGTAGATCATGCACGTCTGTAACCCATTGATCTTTTTTCCTGTTTTTCACAACTGCAGCAAGGGAAGTCAGTCGCGAACCATATTCGCCTCGTCTAGGGGCTCTGGTGGAGTCTGTAGTCGGGTCAACCGCGCAGACAAAACGCGAAGCTTTCCGTAATCGTTCGAATAGCTGCACTCCGGCAGTTTTTTTCTCGAGTCAGCAGAGCGTGCCTGCGCCTTCTGAATCTCGACCATCTAGCCGACTGGCAAGTGAGTTTGCCCTCTCGGTGGCCGAAATCCTGGACCAATTGATTTGGGTAAGTATTGCCTTCGCTCACAAATCCGAATGGAAAGCCAGAATCATTGGTACGTAATGTGTGCATCTCGATTGTTCACTATCAGTTAAAGGAAACAGAAAGACACAAGAATTATGTCATCCTGGGAGTTGAGAGTCGGCGGATGCACTAGGACAGCGATCTTCGAAGGGGTTGCTTGACTCACGTGAAAAGTACTAAAACACAAAAACCGTGAGTCGCAGCCGGTTGAGCGTCAGCACTACCGCTTACGCTTCCAAACAAATGCCGTGATCTACAGAATGCACGCTACACATTAGTAATGTTCGAATGCATATTGTATTGATCGTACTGGGCCAGTAGCCGCCACACATTGGTGCAAAGGTTTTCTCATCCACGTTTTTCCGGTTTCCTGCTTCAGAGCGATGACCCTTGAAAAAATTAACGAGTATGAATAGCGCAAGAAAAATGTTCCCATTCCAGAGCGTGTGGTTCCTGTGCTAACTGCAATCACACCTGTCTCTGTGGAGGTATGAGAAACGTAGCGGAAAGAAACAAATAATAAAACACGTGAGAAAATCCGCCATTGTGGAAGTAAATACCTCATATTTCCATCATCTTCCATCAGCTTCTTTCAGAAGAGTCCCGTATGTTCTCACTTAAATTGAAATCCGGGGACCTAGGCAGCTATGAAAGCTTATTTCGGCAGCGTCCTTGGGGCAATTCCCTCACTACGGGACGTTAGACCTGTCTTTAAACAAGTATTTTTTTCTTTATTGCCATCCACTCTCCGCATAAGATACGTAATTTTCACGGTGTTCGTATTGTTGAATTCATATTCCCAAACGCCTTTTGACCTTCGGTATCTCAACAGCGGAATTCATGACTATTTCCACTTTTCACATTCTTTTAACCTGCTAGATATTCTTTTCCTCTCAAATGATCTTACCTGAACTGTGAGGATATTCCTATTGTTGTGGGTTCAGAATGTTCGTCATCGAAATCACACTGGCGAACATGTCGCAGACTGAATACCAACGACCGAACTTAAGGGGAACACATTGTTCGAACGCCAGCATGAAATGGTACAAGCGCTAACCATTTGCCAACGGTTACATATTGATTCATTCAAGTGATTTGATTCATGTGGGTGTGATGATGAGATATGCTTGCCCAAATCGCGAAATACTCGAGAATATGCGGTGCGATTCAGAAGAGTGCAGTATTTATTGGGAAGGGGCGCTTTTTGGCGCAAGATGTATGCTATATAGAAAATACGAAGAAAGTAGTGCATGGGCATATTGGTCATCGGTTTTGTTTATTAGAAGGGTCCTCAGCTAACAAGGAGCTTTATTGATCAGTCACCTATCATCAGACAAATTGTTTATAGTCCACTTGAAATTGATACCTGTGGCGTTTCACGCAGAACAAATCATTGACGCATCTGGTTCAAAAGGCGGCACCCTTCATCCGCGGGATTTTTTCATTTTATCCAAAATCTGCGACAAAATGTCCACCGGGTCAGTATACATAAACACTGCCTCCCTATGTGATTTGCTGGGACGTTAATCCCTCTTAGAATCACTCCTCGCTTTTCTAAACTTTGATCACACTGGTCGGGTGGTCTCTTGTCTGCTGTATGAATATGCGAACATCAGAATTTAAGGATCCGATTGGAAAATATAAATCCCGTCATCAAGGGTATTTGCAAAGGTGTTGTCTCATAGAACATTCTAGGCGTAATTTCGTATAGTAATATTTTTTTAAGTTTTTCTTAGTGATAACCTTATTTGTAGATCCGTTGTTGGGATTTTTCACCCATGTATAACCAACAACGGAAAGTGATAAGAGCCGGCCACATTCAGCTGTATTCTTGGTTAAATTAATATCCTTACACATTCGACGAACACTTGCATACCCAGTGTACATCGTGTGGTCCTCAGATCATCCATTTGCACGTTCACTGTTGTATATCATTGGTCTCCAGTGCCCGATTGACTGAACGTTACTGAGCCTTTAAGGTTTGACCTGCGGACCACACACGTGCTTCGGTTGTGTCCCCATTTCCCCTTGTGCATAAATTATACCGCACCCGCTGTCAGCGGTTCGTTCTCGTAATCGTGTTCGTTGCTACAAGTTCACAAATACGTTTTACATACATCTACAGCAGTCATATCAACTCGCTCTAATTTCTCTGCTTGCATTATCACCAATGGCCCCTAGGGCTAATCCATCGTCCATCTCATTCTTTATTCCGCTGCTTTTTATCTCAGGGGTTGTGGGAAGATGATGATGCGCATGGTCAGCCGGGGCATTCTCTTCTCACCGTCATACCTTCCGCTTTCGATTATGTCATTCCGTATCGAAAGCAAAATCACGATTCAGGCAGTTGTACGCTACTGGACCTTGCCATACGCGTTCAGCTGTTTGCCTTAAGCCTGAATCAAAGTTCCGCCGGCCACAGCCGGTTCTTACGGAGTTTGCGTCACGTGATTACTAAGGTTAGTTGTCCAATTTATGCTACCCTTCAATTCGCTCCTAGAAAGCTGTCCCGAACATTCACTGCTCAGAGAGGAACTTGTGCTCGATGTAGAGCGTACCGTGCCAAGTTTGTTTTGTTTTCCTTCCTCACTATGATTAGAATTTTTCACTTTGATGATTGCCATCCGCAAAGTTGTTTTGTTGTCTGACATCCCACTTCATCGATTTCGTTCGGAAGAGATTATAGCAAGTTCTAAACGTATGTTCCCGCTGCTTCTGTCTCGACAGCATTTACGGCATAGTAGTAGAACTGATATGTGAAATCAGGGGTTGTAGAACTATGCAGTCCGTGTGACCCGCGTATGCTATATGGAATACAGGAGGTAGTAATGACAAGCTTCTTTCATTCTCGAATGATGAGTCGCTTTCGAGTAGTTCGTCCAGTTTCATGGAAGACTATTACACTTTGTATATAGCCTTTCTCTCAACAGTACGTTTGCATTGGAAATAGTTTTTTTTTCATGCAAAAGCATTGTTATTATTATTCACGAAGACAGTATACTGTCCTCCGTCTATCGCGTATTTTTCTCCATGTGTCCTGTACATTATGTTGATGTATTTCGTAGTGTGTATAATATGCATATATAGTATGTTTATGTATTGCAGAAGTCTGAGTGCAGATCTAGTGCAATCATGCTGAAAGAGAAAAATCTATGTGAAAATAAGACACGAAAAAAAGAACGTTCCTGAGGGGTTCATCACATGTATCCTCTCTACCAAAGCGCTCTACGCCATCGGTTATTTTTCGTAATCTTTGATTGCTGTATGATCATTGTACTGCTCGACCGCCCAAACCGAAGTAGCGGGTTGTGTTACGAGGCCTGATCGCAGGTCGTTAGAAGCCGATGACCGATAATCCATTTCGTGACCCTTTTGACCTACTCAGATCAGAGGACCAGCGCTGTGAGAGAGCCGGTGGTCGCAAAACTCGGTTCGTGTGCCTTCAGTGACATATGATGTCAGGAATGCAGGCAATGCCGTGTCTTCCCAATTGAGCCTCTCTGTACATCCGTTTGGTGACGTTTATTTTGCCTTCTGTATAGAACTAGTGATTTTTTGTGGTAGCTTTATTTCAGTGTACCGTGAGGCAGTTTTCAAATAATCATGTCACTTCTGTTAGAATGTGGTCCTATCATTGCCACTTTTACATTCGCACCGCTTTTGATATACTTTATGTGCGATGTTGGTGCCTAGCCTTTAAATTCTACTTATCCAATCCATTTTTCTGTCTTACTTTTCGCTCTACAGTTTCCAAGTTATTTGTTCGAAGAAAGTCCAGAGCTGTTCGCAGCTGCCACGTTTCACTTACTCTCCTTGTGCTCCTCTAGTCGAGGACATGTGCGTACGGAGGCTGTGACCACGTTGTATCTATTAATGCGTAATCATTTCGTTCTCACCAAAGTGAGTTTCAGCGTTGGCAAGGGGTAGAAAGAAGATCAAGGGGGAACAAAAGAGCTTTGAAACTTTGTCTTTATCACTTTGTTCTGCTTATCGTGTCTTTTTTATCGGATTTTATGCTAGCGGTATGTGTGTACATGAGCTGACTGAAGCAATAGGCTCATATACGTTTAGAACAGACTTGACCTATTTTCACCCCATTGAATAAGTTTTACTCTATTCTTTAACTAAAAGGAAAGGGATCAAATCGGCCCTCATATCATGCGAATAGTAGATCTAAAGGTCTTCACTCGTCTCTATTAATTTTTGTTACTGCTTTTTTTTAACACGCTACTTTCGGTAGTTGTATTTGTTGATACATTGCAATTGAAACCCCTAGCATCATAGTATAAGAGCTAATTCCTATAGTAAACCAATCGCGTTTGGCCACTCGATAATACAAATAGAGTTGAATTGTTCGTTAAACTTACACAAAGCCGTAGAGAATGCGCTTACGTATTTCGCATCCAAGAATTGATGCTGTGAACCAAGGTTCAACATGGGATGACACTCCGCTTGCTGGGCAAACACGCTTGTCACCGGAGCAATAGCATTTTAGCCATCAAATGCATATTGTATGGATGGATACTCAATGTTGCACAACTATTCGAGTGATGAGCAACAGTAACAAAATTGTTGATTAGAACGTCAACCTAGTAGACATCAAGTCATGGATTTGATTCCGGCTCGGAGTTTCGGTTTTCAGATGCAAAAAAAGCAAGTAGATTTTTCATCGCGTATGACACTCGACTCATTGTTGGCTTTCTGTACAACTTTACAATGATACCAAAATATGCTAATCTCATCCTGGTTGATTTTTTTCGTAATCTACAACTACCTGCCTCTTGTTTCTAGTATGACATTCGTTTTCGGAATATTTAGCGGATTGTGATTGCCGGGTTTGGATGCTGATATGGTGAAAACAGGTAGGATAAACCAAACCTAACCACATATCGGACAAGGGGTGAGTGATGACACAAGGTGTTGTGAATCACTGTACCAAATACGGTTTTTTCGTGTATAAACATTCTGTGAGATACTCAAGGAACGACTGAGTACTGTAGTGAAGAAAAACCGGAACAAAAATTTTCATCGCAATGTTAGACAGTCATCTAGTTTGTACAGCCGGTCGATGATGCCCGGCCTTTCCCAGATCGTGGTGCAGACAGAACTGTTCTAAATGAAGCACTCATTTCGCTGTTAAACCAATTGCTAGTAGACAGCTATTAGCTTAGATTGATAAAATTCAGATCAAGTTTATTACGTCTTTTCTGTTCTCACATCCTTTCAGCAAATCCATGACTTCCACTCTAATCATTTTTTTTGTTCTCACTTAGAATCTGGTTTGTGTAAAAACACATCTACACACTGCGTTTGCCACCTTGTTCGCTACCAATGAGCTTCGAGAAAACCCTACTGTGTTTCGACCCAACCGATTGACGACCAATTGTCCCGGGGGTTATATAGCCAAGCTTCGAAAGCAACCATTGTTTCGAATTGAACAAAACTTAAATATGTCGCTGTCAATGTTGCGTATGTACGCGAAACGTGATCGAGATTTCGCCGATTCCAGCTCTGATCTAAAATTGACTTCTATTGCCAGTTGGTCAAATCGCCTGCCACCACCGGAAACCAACCAGGCATTGCATGCTGTGTTTCAAGCGATCGAAGATGATCAAATGTACAACTTCCCCATCCAAGTGATTCAGATAGCAGATAATTTACAACGACTTTTCGCGGACGTGGTGCACTTGCAGAACAAACTTTCCGGTCAGGACAAACAGAATCGAGTCAGTCGAATATCATTGGAAGATTCATTTTCTGTGATCGATCTGCTTCACTCGATCGCGAATCGACATCGGTCATGTCCTGAGTTGCGATTGTTCTGGTTGATGCAAATTACTGAGAAACACTATGAGGTGGGGGAATTTTGATTACTTTCTTGCTTGAGTATGTTTCATTGTCCTTTTTTCCCGAATTTGCTTTTCTACACGGTTGTTACTTGATTTACCCCGAAGCCACATTTCCGGTTGTGATTTACTGGATGCATGGAGAAGTGATTCACAAATTGTTCCTCGACCGGAATACTATCAGCGGAAATGGGGAAGAATTAACAGGACTTACAGCAAAGTAAGAGGAAAGTTATGTCGAAGGTGGAGTCATTCTCAAGAATGTTAGATTGATCATAGGAACGTAAAAATTCCATTTGAATACATTTCAGTTAATAACATTCAAGGTCATGAGATTAGTAACCGAATCGAACTCAGTTTGAATAACCTCAAGCCATTAACGGAGTATATCAGTTTCGATTACTATCTTTTAGGCAGATCCTTCGCGAGTGTTAGAACGGTTAAATGCAACAGAACCAACGAGTGTGCCTTATCATGCCTTTTTGTCTTTTTTGAAAACGACTTCGTGTTAAAATTTTTAGCTTGGCTTTTTTACTTGTTTTTCCACGTTTTCCAATGACCACAATGAACACTGTTCCAAATACTGTTGCTCTATTTTACATGCACTGCCCAATCGAAATTATGCAAGACAAGTCGTGATTACCGAAATCGGACGCTCTTCAGTTTTGTCTAATGGCTTTATTCATGATTAAATCGTCTAGCTGTATTCGACACTTCCTCTTGGCTCCCGTTTCTTTCCTGAAATTGTGACATTGGACAAAATGCCACAAATTATCCATCCGAAATTGCTATTTATTCCTTTTTAGATACTCCTCGTGTTTAGTTAGTTTGGATCTATTTCGAATAGTGATGGCAATGCTGTTTGAGCCTTCTTTCTGAATTGCCTAATGTTTACTTTAGCCGTGACGGATCACCACGTGATGATTATCCGATGTACGCGAAGCTATATATATATATATATATATATATATATATATATATATATATATATATATATATATATATATATGATCCCAAAAGTCAATTTGGAAAGCTCAAAATCTTCACAACCCCTGCCAATAATATGGAAAGTCGAAGTTGCTTTTCTCTTCACCTTAGACACATGAGCATTCAGATTGCTTAACATCACATCCTTTTAAATTTTCATCCTGCTTTGTGAACTGTTATCCCGGACAACGTAGTCATCGATCGGTTTCGGACATTTCCCACGGCTTTTCATGGTTGAATCTCCAAATATAACGTTCGTGATAATTTCCACTGCTCATTTGTACGCGACTCCGCTGACAACCAGCCGTGTTTCATGTATTTAACTCGCATGATTGTTTCTGTGTACGCCAAAACGTCTAAGAACGAGATAGTAAGCTAGTTACCTAATCCCAAATTCAATACCTGATTGCAAAGTTGTCCTTTTCTGGCTAGTGGCACGCTTACTTTATTGATATTGCCTAATTATTAGGACCTGCCTCGGGTTTCAGCGTCCTTATGGTGCCGCATTTCCGGCAGACGAATAGATGATCTTTCTCCCATGGTTTATCCCTATAAAAAAGTATGGATTTCATTCTCCTTAGTATTATTTTTCGGATACGGATGGATGAAGAAAATTTCCCGGAAATCACACGACCGGTTTCGCGTTTATTGCCGCTCTTCAGGTATACTTGCTCGATGCTCTCCAGTGCAACCATCCCCATGCTGGTCCGCTCCTTTTTCAGTTTCTCACCAGAATGTTTTTTCTCCGTCGACATGCGAAACATACTACTGGGAAGAAACACCAATACTTCCTGCTTTGTGTCCCCTTTCTGAACGTTAGCCTTGCCTAGCCGGCGTAAATCCTCCGACGAATCACCATGTAATTTTTAAATGGACTTATCCTCTATTCACGCTCCTAACGAATTAAATGAGATTCTAGTGTGGTCCTCATTCTCTTTATTTTAGTTATCCCAGTTTGCTGAGGCTGCTCAGTGTTTATGTCACTGTGCGGCCATAGTCGCCGAACATCTGGTCAATCGTGGTCTCGTTCCTACCGGAGTTGCGGCAATCGGGTGTGCGGATATTGCTGAGGCTGTGGGGAATATGAATCTGTTGGAAGACAGTTGCATCTGCGGTCCAAATGGACCCGGTGCTAACGGAATCTGTTGTCCATCTCCACTGCTGCTGTCTGATCTGTATCCCTCCGTGTCTGGATTAGACACTGCGTGGTACTTTTCTCCCCCCGGTTGGGCGGCTCTCATTGCGTGGACTGCAGGTGCATTTGCTAAGGCTGGTTCATACGAATTGGTTCCTCGCATCTACTCTCGACTTATTCCTGCTTTGGAAGCCGCTAATGAATATGGTCGATTGGCTGAGGTTCACGGCCGTATCAAAGAAGCGTACACTGCGCTGGAAAAAATGCAAGTAAGGATTATTTTTCGTGGTTGTCTTGTTTATCCTATCCACTGTTCCCATTTTGTTCCTTTCTCAGTTGTACTTTTCACGTGAATCTGCGTACCTGAATGTGATGTTCATAGTAGGTCCATGCTCCACGCTATGGTTCTCCGGCTATGCTCTGTTCATTCTCTTTCACCTTGGTTACTTGCAACTCACAGTGGTAGACAAAGAATAAACACGCGGATTGCGATTCGTACAGGCTTTTAGGTTTCGCTGCGAAGAAACTGGAGGTGTTTTTTGAATCCAACTTTTTAATCAACTTCCTCGTACGCCTTTGTCTTGTTGCAATCTCGCCAACTGACCCATTTCTATGTTTCTACAATCAGCTTATTTCTTTTGAGACAAATGGAAACGTAAAAATTTCATAATGTTGCTAATGCCACTAGTTGGGATACAGGAGGTGTTGCATAAATAGTCGAGAGTCTGTTTTGGTTCGCTCAGTTCCCATGAAACAGCACGTAAGCTTTTATGAGTTCAGTGTAATGATGGAATCAAATGCACGTACCAATCACACACACACTGATCATCAACTATCGAGAGAAGAGTGGCAAGGAACCTTATCGTCAATGCTTCTACCGATTGGACAGTCCAAAGAGCAACTAATACGGAAATCGACTGCAAACAGTGCTGTGGGTCTTAGATACATTCCAAGAGCTTGGAAGACAAGTTGCAAATTGTTGTCCTCATCCACGGCTGTGAGAATTGCAATAAACTGCAAATTGCTGATGTGAAATAGTAAGTAGAATTTGGCTTCCTGGGAGCCAAGTCAAGTCTGGAAATAGGAAGTAAAAGAGCAATTTTCGTCTGCTGCTGACCAAACATAACGATAGTTATTATCTGGTTTATGCTGCTGTTCCACACCTCACTGGAAGTTGATCGGTTCTGTTGATCTTTGCTGCAGTATCACTCCAGGATTACGGGAGCTCCTTGCGAGAACTACTGATCATTTTGCAAAATCAAAACAAAACGGCACATTTTGTTGCATAAATATATCAAGATGAGATATGCAATTATCCTTCATCACTTTCTGTTTATCTTCGGCATTTGTCTACATTTTTTGTTCCATGTTTGAGGAGGATAATGGAAGGGGCATAACCATACCCGCTAGAGTTTATTATACCGAAGAGCAGGGAGTCGGCAGCGATGTCCATGAAACTTGGATAATTACACGGAAGCATAAGGTTTCATTAGGTCAGGTATGGTAACCACCCGGGCGGCACGGAATTTCCACCTACTACAAAATAAGTAACTGATGAATACGAGACACGGCGCCATTAGACATAAATCTCGACATCAAGCAGTCGATCGTTCCTGACAAGGGAAGATTCGTAAACTTTAATGCTACGTCCAGAGTGGTCATCTTAAGTCCCGTCGTATCTCGTTCTTTGACTAATTCAACGAACTGGAAAGCACCGTTCAAGCTGTGGTAGGCAGTCCCTAAACGAACTGGTGCCACCATGTCGGTAAGTCAATGAGCGACTAAGTGTTTCGGTGTATTAGTCATGTCCATTATGGGTCTTAATGGAACGCCTGGCTTATGTACCTTCGGCAGACCGTACAGACGAGGAACGATAGTGCCTGTAGATCGTTACTGTTCATCAGCCCCAATAAAAGTTAAATTCCGATCCACCAATCTCCGCAGCGGTGCAGTTAGTTGCTCTTCGATCAAAGACAACGGATGGAAAGCTTAAATGACCCGCGCGTCGATGGCCAATATGGGCAGGCCAGTACGTGCATTATGACAGTTTCGTTCCCCTCAAACGTAAATAGCATCTAACCCGGTCGTTAGCATCTCGCATACGGAATGTTTATTTCGGAGGAGTGTTAGAAGAGGAATTAGATCAGATCAAACACAAATTGGTAAACAGCGGTTATCCGGAAAGTTGTATTCTTAAGAATATGCGAGAAGAACCTAAGGAGACGTTGATATTAATGGCTGCAAAGGAAATCCTATACATGCAGCTTCCTTTTAAAGAAGTTGGTGTGTGTGAGCTACTGGTTCGGCGCCTGGGGAATGCCATCGCACGCACTTTTCCTGCCACCACGCTACGTGCAAGCTTCGCCAGTCGACCTCTGATTTCTACGAATCCTAAAGACAAACCGCTTTCCCTTTCGTTATCTTTGTTGACCTATTCATTTATGTGTTGTTGTCCGGTAAGCTGTGCAGATGAAACGATATGGCAGCTATCGCAAAGACTCAAGGAGCACAAGGCGGCTTAATTGTAGACCAAAATCAAAAAAATCTATAAATAGTGTGATTGTGGCGCACCTCGCAGACGTAGGACACGAGGAGAATGACAGAGCCTTCAAAGTTATCTACGAGATACCGGGAAAATCCTCGTCACTTTCATTTGGCAACAGCAGAATCAATAGCAATCTGGTTGTTAAACCCATCTCTATGGTCACAGAAACGCTTTGTCTTATCACTCCTGCTAACTAGGCCGCGATCCGAGAATGCTAATCAAACCTGTTATAGATGGTGACCAATCTAGCGTTCTTCGTGTCCCGGATTTAAATTCTGTTATTACCTTTCTACAAGAACCTATACATTCCGAGATATTTTGAAGTTGGCGTTGTTTCAAATATTGCGCTTTGAAAGTTTTCATATTGCTGCGAAAAGATTCACAAAATCTCGTTCAGTGAGTGGTTGTTTCCCCCATCTACCAAGGCCGCTCCACAAACATTTACCGACGATAGAGCTCGCTTGACTTCTGGCTCGTATTGGTAGGTAACCAGTACACGCGCGCCTGTGTTTCGTGTTGGTTTCCTCTCTCTCTCTCTCTGTCGCTAGCGTGCTGGGCTACCCGTTCGAATTCTGCGCTGTTTCTGTGTGAGCACCCACTCAAAGGGGCATCCGGTTCGTTCCATCCCGCTGTGCAACTATGGGACTTGAAGGCCCAAGCCCGTATTATTGTTTATCCAGCCTTGGTGTGTGCTTGTGTCTTGCTGGGCCACAGGCCTGGGCTATTGTGTTGTTGTGTGACGTCTTATTCTTCAGTGTTGTGTTTATTAGTTCAATTGGGAAAAACAAAACCCTATGTGCTCTCGACCTTGATCTTTCACGCGCGTCAGGAAGCAACTAAGCCGTCTCATATGTAATTTGTTCGGTGGACTTTTCCCAACCGCTAACGATCAACAACCTGCCCACTCCCGTTTTCCGAATTGTGCCCCACACATAACTTCCGTTAACCAATCTTGTCTTCATACTGTAAGAACTAAAAAATCAATTGTATTTTTTGTTTTCACCGTACGCATTTTGCAAATTTTTGGTTGGTTTGGGATTATTTTTAGGGGCACAGGTCCTGCGGAGATGCCATCGAACATTAGCGCCATTGATTTAAGTTGTTAACCCTATATCACACCGTCTCCAACCGAAGGCAATCCCCATATCTTGGGCGTCAGCCATGAGGGCTGGAAACACCAATCGAAGCCAAACCCGAAGCTAACTTTTTCACTCCTCTATGCCAAATAATGGCCTGACCAGCAAGTCCAAAAAACACGAAAAGGTAGGCGGTTAGTAGGCACGCGCAATACGTGTGCAAGCCACCTCAGTTGGAGGACGACCATCTGCATCCAACACACGACGACGCACCTCGTCATTGCTTACCTCATGTTCTCATCAGTCACGAGCAGCGCCTCGTAGATATCGATGGTCAAACAGAAAGTTGCCGGGCCCCCTCAACGCAGATAGGCCAAGTCTCGCAATCGTAAAGCAGAAAACTACGAACTGTGACATTGCACACCCTCCCTTTGAGAGAAGGCCGGATGTCATGACGGCGCCACAAGTGGGGGAAGTTTGCGAAAGCTGCTCTGGCTTTCGCATTTCGTGATGTGACCTCCTCCCCAACACCTCCGTCAGGTGTGATCAGGCTTCCGAATTACTTGAAGTTATTGACTACTTCTAACCGATCATCACAAAGAGTGAGTGCAGATACAGGCTCCTGCCAGTCTTGAAAAAGTATCTCCCAATCATTCCAATGCGCGTTGGATTGCCTGTGCATCGTCACTCAGTAAGACGATGTCATCGACACACTCTAAGTCAACAACTCTGTTCCCTGGAATTAATTCAACTCCACCGTTTAGAAGACCGGACGAAGCGTTCTGTAGAACATCGTCTATGTTCTGAACAGAGCCAAAGCCGTTCCCCGTTTTCAGAAAAACAGGAGTCGAAACTGAAGGGGCCTCCTGGATGTGCCTCATTCGAGGGCAGCCGGCTTATTTGAGGATTCATGTCTCCTGCCAAATTCACGTCGTCACCCCGTCTTGCTGTGCGTAGAAGATCCTGGAACTTTAGATAGAAAGTGTCCTCGTCTGTACTTCGCTCAACACAACTAACATCTTAAAAGCTCTGTAATTTCTGTTCCTAACAGTACAATGGATCCCATCACAAGCGGTTATCTTCCTGCTGCCCCCATTCGCCCCTGTTTCGTCATACTGTCGCCAATTTTACCAAATTAACCGTTCTGGTAACGTTGTAAAGACAATAATCCGGCATGTCTCGTTAAATTCAGGCTGCCAAAACTTGATGTACTTTTTATACGGATGACGATCTGATGAGCTTGCAAGTCACATCGCTTTTGTCATTCTTTCTTTTTGTTCCCCCTGCAGCGCGGTAAACGTCTGTTCTCCACGTTTTTCCGGGTTGGATTTTACGGCTCCCTGTTTAACGAGTTGGATGGTTTGGAATTTATCTACAAAGAACCGCCGTTGACAAAACTTGCCGAAATAACGCATCGCCTCTCAGTACTTTGCTGTTTATGTTGCTTATTTCGTCACATATTTGCCTCACCTACTCGTTCATCATGCTTTTTTGCTTTTTCAATGTCACGTATATAAGGGGTATTTACATTTCTATTATCCTCTCATTTTTATTTAAAATTTAATTAATTGTTTTGAGTCCTGTTGGCGGCATTTGTTATAATGCTCACTGTGCTCGTCATCAAAGGATTATGGTCGTCGATTCATTGTCGTCTAGTTGGTTACCACGCCTAATCTATCGGGATCTTATTTTGGTTCTAAGCCATTCAAATTTTCCGGATTAGGACCGGCTTTCTCAGTGCTTGATACTATGAGGTATACCTATTCCACAGCGATTAATCTGCATGGGTGCAAGAAAGGAGATAAAATTATGCTTTAGCTTCCATTTTTTAGTGCCTAAAACCTTTCCATTCGTTAGGCTTTCTAAATGCTCTGTATTTCCCTCTTGTGATATTCTTTATCCCCGCACAGAGGGAGGGGGAATATTTAATTAACCAACCGATAGCCGATTGTCAGCAAGCAATCGTATTTCTTACCTGGCAGTTTCCAACGAAACTTTCACTCCACATCTGGTGCAGTTCCATCCACTCGAAATAATGTTATGAATTGAAACATTGCCCGACCATAAAAATAGGTTGAATGAAAAATGTTGTCTCATTGTGTCTGACCTTTAAATCATACTTGTATTCTGGGAGGGGTCTTCTTGCGCGAATCACGGATGGAAAATTTGAGCTTGTTCACATTTGAGATTGAAACATACGTAAGTATTTGTGCCATATTTGTCAGCGTCTTCTGATTTTCCGTGAACTGAATGGGATAACTGTGAATATTTTTCACCGAGTTTATTGTCAAAAAGAGCACGTTAGAAGCTAATGGCTACTATTGGGATCAGAACTCGGACACATTTTAGTGTGTGCGGTATTTTTCCAAGATTGCCTGATTATCGATAAAGGCTTGTGTGTGATACCCCCCCTTTCATTGACTGATCAGGATCCCTTATCCGGTTGAAATTCAGAGCTGATCGTCACTATATCGTCCTTTGAAATTTGGTCAACAGGATGCAGCCGTGTGTTGTGCATGATTGAATGAGCCTCAGTACAAACCGCATAACATAGGTTAATTTTTTTCATCTTCTGTTGACAATTATATTAGTTGATATCTCAAAACAGCCACAGGGTTAATCAAATCTTGCCTCTCCGACCTCGAGTACCTCCTCACATGATATAAGAATAACTCTGCACGAGTGCTTGCTTGTGTGTCTGTGTGTGATTAGTGTAAGCATTCGATCTGTCCCAATTCTCCTATTCGCCTACACATTTTGTGTGTTATATCATTTGAAAAGTGATATTACTATCGCTCTCACCGTTCTCGTGAAACATCACGAATTCACTATATACTTTCCCCCGTTAAACAGAGCTTCTATGCGAAGCAGTTTGGTGATGATCGGGTGGTTGTAGTGAAAGACTCCAAACTGATTGAAAAACGCTCACTGGATCCATCAAAGGTATTGTGTTCTCTGCGTTAGTCTACACGCTTTTTCATTTTTTTCTCGATCGGAATACTGCATTTTTTCCGCCTTCAAATGTCACTGTATACCCTTGTGTTGTCCGTCAACTTTGTTTGATTGCATTTTTTATGAGTCACTTGTTATTCTCCACTTATCTCAGCTCCAAACCTGGCTGCACCCATCAACCACGATAGTAGCCTCAGGAGGATTGCTTAGTCCTTCTCTCCCTCGGCATTTTTAGGGAGAAAGGTTAACAGTTTGTGGGGCTCTGGCACTGTTGACAAGGGTAGTCATTGGGTTACCCTGACTACGCGTTTGCAATGGTATGTCGCCATGCACTAAGCCTGACCCCATTGTATCGTATCTGGTAACTGCAGAAACTTTGTGTTTCTTGTGACTGGGGTACTTAATTTACTGTATTTTGTTTCCTCGTCGAACGTTCAGGTTTTGTGGACTCCGATAAGGGACCGCTACATTTTCTCAAAATGAAAGCAATTTTTAGAATAATATCATACTGCTTCGTTGTTGTGTAATTGCTTTCAGAACAAAAGCAGTTTAAGTGAACTGTCTCAAGATCAGCTGAATGTCAGATTACAACAACAAGTACGTGATTCCTGATTATGAATGGGGTGTGGTAAATCGATGTTCCAGTTGACTATGCAACATCACGCGTTCGACGAATTGGAGCGCTGGGAAGCTTTGGTCAGAATTCCTTATATCTTAGTTTCACGTGGCAAGAAATGGAAATTTTTTTGACTATCTATGTGGTTGTAATAATCTGCCTCCTCAAAAGAGGGAACCACAATATACAGCAGAGTTCTACCTGGATGCGACACGTCAGCCTTGTTGCGTTGTCTGTTTTCTTACCCTGTCGGGCATTAATTTGAACGATATCGAGCTTTTGTCCCTACGCTTCCCAGTTCTTATTGCTTGACTTTGCTATTTATTTTTTTGCTCCCGCATTTTACCGCTACTTCTGAAACTTCAGGCTCACCTTCAGATAACATATGTCGAACCGTATTTTGAGGAATTCGAGCTGCGAACTAGAAAAACGGATTTTCAGCGAAATTATGGGATAAGTAAGTGGATTCTCTCATGCATGGTTCCTCTTCGTTGCTACTGCTATGCTCACGACGTATTAGGATGATTATAAAGTTTTTCCCATGAAGTCCTTTGCAGGCAGGTGCCTGTGAGATCATTTGCATATTTTGTGCTAATCTTTGAGCCATCACTTCAGTCGGGGTCTGAAAAACAAATAAATTAGTTGATTTCCTTATAGTTAATGAAGTGGGTTGATATGCTGTATAGAATTTTGTTGTGACTCTGCCATCGGCGAACCTGGGATGAGGAATCAAATTCACTATCCGTATTTGGGTTTCATTTCTACACTTTCTATCAGTATTTTTATATGGGGTTCCTTCATTTCGATCTCCAGGTAGGTGTGCCAGACACGGCTAGTTCATCCACTTGTCACTGGGAGCGACACTTAACTGGAGTTATGATTCTGCGAACATATATCAATGTATTGTTCCCTCGGTTCACTATCATGTATATTGTACAGTGACTGTTTGATAATGTCCAACAAACCATAGTATTTTTTCTCTCCATGGAGGCTAAATAGGACACCGTATGCAATATTTTCCGCATTATCTGCACGGCAATGGTCAGGCGGAATAAGAATATTCCAACTATGCAAGGTTAGCAATTGGAATTTCAGATCCATCAGTCGATTTGTTCGTGCGCGGCACTTCGATTTCTCCCACCCTGTTCCCACACCTGCTGTATTGAGCACTTTTGTGATTCTGTTTTTACCACATTTCAGGGTCATGACTGTCGACCTCCTTTTCCCAATTTAGTATACCTTAGAAAGCTATTAGTTATATCTGTTTCAGTGCACCCGTGCGCGAAACAGTGTAATCGCAGACCAGAAGTGACTGGTTTACACTTGCCTGGATAAGACGCGTGACGAACTGAGGAAGTTGGCTTGCCTAGTTTTGTGGCCTTTCTAGTGTCCCGAATACGAAATTAATTTCAGATCGCAAATTCGAAAATTCTCTTGAGTGCTCTTTCAATTTGCTGAAAGCACTGTGTAAATTGTAACTTTCCTTGATTTTCCTATGGCGTATCACGTTCTGACTCTCAACTCAACTCTCAACTTCTCTTCGCAACAGAGCGCTTTGTTTATTCCATCCCGTTCACCACTTCCGGTGCGGCTCATGGCACACTAAGTGAACAGTTCCAGCAGCGGCATATTCTCACTGCAGCACGCTATTTCCCATACGTGAAATCACGTCTGGTCGTGGTGAGCACAAGGCAAGAAATTATTTGCCCGATTGAGGTTGCACTGGAAGATGTGCTTGGTCGGGTCAAACAACTGGATCAGGCTTTGAGTAAAGATCCGGTGGATGTGAAATTCTTGCAAATGGTTCTGCAGGTAATTATCGTTGGGTTGCACCGGTGTTTTTTCTGTTTGAGATACTTGCGATATTTTTAACTAATTTAAAGTCGCATCTTTCTCGTGGTTACTTATCTCTTAAAGAAAGCATTGTGTTAGGTGGGACAATGATCAACGAATGAATGTTTTGTAATTCTGTTTCTTTTGACTGCCGTCTGACAGTCTGATCTTCATGTGTGCTACCGCGAAAAGCGAACGCAGTGGTGCAAGTGATTGTTTTTCTCACTGATTGCAATTTTTTTTTTCGTGACTGATTCGTAGCCTGAACCCCAACTACACATAACTGCTTGTTCATAGTGTGCACTAACTTATCTACTCTGCTGTAGTTTCTGTTTAAATTACACAAGCAAGAAAGCGGCGCCAGTAAAGTTTTATCCACCGACAGTCAGCGAAATATCGAATTCTTAACGAAACACGCAATTTGATGTTTTTTTTAAATTTTATTTAACTTTTTTCGGCGAATGATCTCATGGTTGAGGAAGGCTTCCTTGTATAACAACGTGTTCATGTTTTCCCCACTACCTCTTTATAATCGTCTTTGCTTCAGGGTGGAATTGGTACCACAGTGAATCAAGGGCCATTGGAAGTGGCCACCACTTTCTTGCGTCCCGCCGCTGGAACCGAATTTGAATCGCATCGATCGACCGTGGTCACAGACCAAGCTGCCTATGTAGACTGTCAGAACCGACTGCGAGTCTGTTTTCGTCAGCTACTCGACAAGTGAGTATCGCACTGAACCGCAGGATTTGTGGTTGAGCAGCTGAGAATGGTCATTTTGATAGAGTGGGCTACTTTCTTGAGTTCATCGAAATTCATCTATAATGGTCATTCCGAACTTATCTCAGCACAGCTTTTTGATTTTTGATTTAACCATTACACGTGAACTGTAGTTATTAAGTTAGTTATAAAATTAATTGTAAAATTCAGTATATCCCCAGATCTTTGGCTAAGACACCTTGTCTATGGGAACGTTTCTCAACTGGTTCTAAGCTTGTATCCGATCTAATTTTCTTCTGGTAAAAACTTGTTCGTTCTTTTTAATAAAATTGGGCCTGGTGTGTCAGTGAATACAATTTAATATATGCGTACACCGTAGCATTATCCTGATTATTTCGATTTTACTTTTTCACATACTGGGTTCAGTCGTACACTATGCGGGAATGAACTATTGCTCAGCTTATCGCATCATCTGAGTTAGAGAGAAATCCGTTGAGAAAAATGATCAGTTTTATTCTATCCGTCTAGAACGTAATGGAATGCGAACTGCAGTGTCTCGTCTAATATATTTGATAAAAGTGCATTTTGTTCTCTGTTATGAAGAGGCCCCACTAGTACTCTAATGTTGACAAAATCGGCCGCTGCGTGTGATAGCCTTTCTTTGTCCTCTCTTGAAGATTTTTCCTATCTGCAAGCGATATGATGCTCCTGCTAAAATTTTTGCACGCTGGTAAAATACAACTAAATAAAAGTTTTTACACCACAGAAATGTATGACCGATTGTTCACAATCAGATTTGAAGCAATGGACCTACGTTGTTGTTATTATCACTTCATTACGGTAGACCCAAACGTTGTTGAAAGGATTACACTTAGTTACCCGTTGGTCCAACGTGCTGACGGAGGTTGTAATTCACGGTCATTGACAAAGTTAAGTCTTCGCTGTCTGTTTTTTTTTCAAGGATGTCTTATTGCTCTATATCCGCATTTTCTCGATCATAAATTAACCTCCATACATACATACACACACATTTCTGTTTCATTCTCATCCTCCGCGGGCGTTATTCGACTTCATCGACAGATCGTACAAAGCGTTATGCGTGAATAGGGAACTAATCGGCCCCGATCAGGTGGAATATCACCGCGAATTGGAGCGTAACTATACCAATGTGCACAGCCTGATTGCCCCACTGCTCAACGTCGACCCCAATTCAGGAGATGAGTGCTGACTGCGAACTCACCTTTGAGCAAGCATGAAGTTATTCTGCTCTGCACAATCTCTCATACTCCTTGCTTATCAAATAACAATTTGTACAGTGATTTCTCATCATGTTCCCGTCTATTCTACTTATTTTATACCTTACTTTTTTCGTGTTTGCCTGCATGCTTCACTCAGGTTTGCCTATAATTTATCTGCACGCGATCACATGCGCATCTGCTGTCCACGTCATTTGTTTTGTTGATATGGGCATTTCAACATAATCGTTGTCTACGCCAGCGTAATGGATTTCTGTTTGTTTAAGTTGTTCAGTGACATCACTAAGTCCCTTACATCAGCTCTGATTTGTAATTGTACCCCACAAGAAAAAGAGCGTGCCCAAGTCCTTTAACGGTGTAACCACCTTTTCAGGCTTGCTTTATAGCAATTCGATCAATTCTGAGCGTTGCTGACTGCTCAGACTATTCACGGGAATAAAAAGACATACATATCATCGCTTCATACCTATGAATTGTATGGACTCCTTTGATGAGTTATTTATGAGCTACGTAGTTCAGAAACATGTCGTTTGTTTTACCGACTGGTGTTAAAATACATATAATTGCATCTTGTTACATCTATGAAACCGCGTACCGCGCGTTAACGCACATTCGGAAACCAGCTTTTTCTCTTTAGACAGTGCGAATAAACGGCTGAATTCTATAATGGAATAGGGAATTCTGAAGACCGAACACTCACTGCAGCAATCTCAGGAACATCTTTAGAAAGTGCACAAACTATGTTCCATCGAATTTTAACGATTAATCACATTAGTGCAGCCGCTGACGGCTGTTTAGTTTTCTTTCTTGCATATTGTCCAAGTAATTCATTATTTCCTTGATAATTACCACTGAGCACATTGAGAAAACACGAGTTACATTTTGATAGTAGGAGATTGAATGTTTACATGAAATAATTCACCATGTGATATCACCGCTCAACTCACTATAAAGAAACCATGGAAGCACTGTACAGCTGTTTCATCCTTGTTAGGAATCATGAGCAGTCTATATACACCGCGCCCCAACTGGGACGCGACCCCGCGACGAACGATATACACTGCTGATGATTCCTAACAAGGATGAAACAGCTGTACAGTGCTTCCATGGTTTCTTTATAGTGAGTTGAGCGGTGATATCACATGGTGAATTATTTCATG
>LUCM01009680.1:34261-45209 GCA_008360955.1 Fasciolopsis buskii | reverse complement strand
TATATATATATACATACCTCGAAGAACTAGGTGGGCAAGGAGGGAACAATAAACGGCACGGACATAATTATTTTCACTGTTCACATTTACATGGTTTTTTACTTTTCCAGGACACGAGTTCAACACAGGCTGCATAACATTCGCGTCACTGACTTCCAGTCTGAGTCAACGATAATCCCTATACTGTGTACCAAATCCGGGAGGCAGGAAGCCACAAAAACTGATGTCAACTTTTCATGAATCCAGGTCAAGTCATTCGAAATAAACGATTACGAGTCTAAGGCACCGAAGCACGGTGGCTAAGAGCGGAAAACACGAAAATTCAATATTTGAACACCGTTGTCCTCGTAGTATTACTGGAATATAGTGGGAGATTTTTGTGAGTAACTCAGAAATTAGGCGTAAGGTACTGGATCCTAAGGTCCAGTCTTTAGAACAAGCACTGAATCATAATAGATTAAGGTGGTTGGGATGTGTTGCGCATGTCCACAAAACGCATGCCTCGTTTTACGCTTTTGTCCGAGGCAGGTAATGGTTGGAAGGCGGTTTGAGGTAGCCAGTCGATAACATGGGGGGAAAGGTTTGAAAACCAGTGGACTATCTCGTGTAGGTGCAGTTAGACTGCCAGGTTGGGGTCGACGAGATCCTCCAAAGAGATGGTTCTTGCATTCAAAACCCATTCTGGTCTGTGTAGCTTTTCAAATTATTTTCTTTAAGTCAGTTTTCACCATTTGTCGTTCTTTTTTTCTGTTTGAGTAGATTATGGCTTTTGGGTAGCAGCCAAAACCAGCGGACGTTAGTGCAAGGTTTATAGCTGCATATACTGAATACTAAGACTTAATAAACAAGTCATCTATGTTAATTTACTCTAAAGGTTTGAAAGATACTTTTGAACTATTCCTTGGAAAGAAGTGTGACGATAAACCACAAGTATCACAGATGTGGATACTGTCAACGATCGTAAGGCAGGTTTGGATCAGCACGACTAAGGTCTAAGTAACTTGACCTCCGCCAATCGATCGTAAAACCGAAACAGATGCGTTCCGAGAAGAATTGCTCTAGTGTCACGAGTCGTCATTAAAGTTTCAAAAGGAAACTGGGAGTTGAACTCTCCCAGTCGAATGGGTACCAGATATGAATAGACTAAGGTGGATGAGAAATGTGTTTTGAACACCTGCGGATCGTATTCCGTGTTATGGCAGTTCTCTAAGGCAGGCAGCGTTCAAGGTGCTGAAACCTCAATCAATGGATTTTCCCGAGTGGGTGGAGTTCAGTTACAGAGTCGGAATTTACGAGATCCCCAAAAGCTATGGTTCAAGAGTTTAGCCAATAAGGCGAAATGTCGCAGTCGGTATTCTTATATTCGAAGTGTTCCTGCTTTCCCATGATTTTTCTCATTTATGGTTTTATCATTCAACGGTGCGAATTCGCAATCAAGACCAGAGCACATTAGTGTAAGGTTAGTGGCTGCACAAACTAAAACAGATGACATTTATCAATATGTAATGGGCCTTAGGAGTCATGGGTTAACATTGTGTTCAGAGCACCCATGATCAAATTCTAACTATTGCCATGTTCGTCGCCCATGCATTTCTTAGTCTTGCTCTGTTTAATTCAGTTGGCAAAGGCGGAGAGTAATTCATGATTTTTATGTGAAAATAATGACGCCACACATTAAGCTCCAGGGACGACCGGCCAACTAAGATAGTTTTAGCTAATCTTCCCTACGAATTTCCGAAGTTCATTAATCATATATGCTTTCTTCAGAATAACCAAAATATGCCGATTAATGCTAAGGGCACTTTCAAAAAGTATCTGAGACATGTTTTCAGCCTAACGGGCAGGCAATAGCGGGATTCATAGCAAACTGCTTGATCCAGAGAATTAGCCTCTAAACGAGAAGACATCATCTTCAGCAGCGTAAATGTCTGCTTCTCATCTGTATCCTTCATATGTGCGCTCCACAAGACTAGAAGTAATCCGTAGGTCACGTTACGGTTAACCGGAGGAGCGTGAGAAAGTAAGCCTTGACATTTCACTTTCATGGTTGGTATCCAAGACACGGAGACAGTCGGCCGCTAGAGCCATGAGCGTTGTAGGACCCTGTTCTTCAGAAAAGCCACATTAAGCCCACTTGGTGGAGTGCACAAAATAGAGTGCGAGTTAAAGACCCGTCGAAGTACCACAAAAAAAACCGTCGGGGAAGTAGCAGCAGTACATGATAACAAAAACTCAGCACTATCATTATAGTTCAACGTAAAACAGCCAGGCAAATCCCACTGACTGCTGCCTTTCTTCCAGGGTTACATCACGCTATAAAAAACGAATATACAAGGGGAACAGGGAGTGGAAGCATACAGGTGAGAAAAGATAAGAACATTCCAGTCGCAAAGACACGGAACACGCTCTAACTGTTCAGATGCACATTTTCAACCCGTCTGATTCGACAAAAGGTGACAACGCAATCGTCACTGTTCGCGGTTTATTTCCATATCCTTCAGTGTCTTCAGCCAGCTGAACGACGGATCTTTGGGAGCCCAACCAAGAAGACGTGAGACATTTGTTATAACCAAGTTCGCCGTATATTTTCTCATTTTACGCTGCCATACCATCTGTTAACCTCCCCGTGGCTGCTTCCATTCCGTGGGAGGAGGGGAAAACAGGACACGGTATCGTAGGCGATTGTTCACCGTACACAACGTTAACGAACCAACTAAATCTACTAGGCTGGGCACGGTATAATAGTACGTTCTCTGAACTCGGTACCCAACACCAGATTCCTAACATGAATATTTCTCGCGCGGTCACTTCATTGAATTATAACGACACCACGCAGGAATCGACGAGCAAAATCCTCCAAGTGGCAAAAATTGTCAGCATGTAAAGCTCAGGTCTCGCAATAATATGAAAGAATTGAGCGCACTGTGGCGCAGCACCTGCGACCTTCCAACTTCAACGAAATATCAGGTCAATGCTACAAGTGTTTCGGTCCGGCGTACGCCGCTGAAACCTTGTATGTACGCGCACCCACTTCTACAACCGTGTCACCATCTTTGGTCAAAAAGTTTCCCAGGTAACTGACACGATCAACGACCGTTAGTTCCCCCTAATGAGTATCAGTTTCGGAACGACTGACATCTGACCTTGCAGCAACACTCTGCATTTTGAAGATACAAAGCACATACCGAATGGAACTACAGTCCTCCAAAGTCTGTCGAGTGCCGATTCGAAATACTGCACAACGTAGTTCGCATAGTCTAGGTCGCACAGCTTCTCCTCACTTCCCAATTCAACGCAAGATCATTTTTGGACTATCAGGAAAGTCTTCAGTACACCGCACACTAACGTAGTCTACATTGTTGCATCGGCCACAAAGACAACTGAAATCAAGAAGCAGAATTTTGTGGACTAGTAGATTTGTTATGACTTGAACATTGGAACTTTGGCGTCCAGTTAAACTCCTATTCGCAGTCAAAGCCCTAAAAGCTCTTTTTGTTTTTTAAAGAATTTTCTTAAAAGTACGTGGATTTGTTTGACGATAGGTTCCACATATTCCCTTTAGGATTCGTCGAAATTTCACAAGTGGCTCTTCTTCAAGGACAGAAGAAAAATTGCTTTTCGATAAAAGAAAAGAAAAGAATACAGAATCCGGTTCGACAATATTCGAATCCTTAGAATGAAGCCTTTTTAATGTAATCAAACTCAATATAACAAAATGGAGTGTAGTTGAGACAAGCTACTTTGAATTTATCAAATGAAAAGTGTCCAAGGTTTTCCCTAGCGGGTGCAGATGTGTATACAACTATTTTTTCTACATTTGGCATTGTTTATGCCGCTAAAATATAGAAACAAATTACCAAACGGATCCCAAACAAGTGAGGCAAGTTTGACGTTAAACTGCGAGTGACAAACCAGACAGCAAGTCTGTGCCATTCGATCAGTCAGTCTCCTTCCGTAGCTTACAGAGCACAGAGAGACAATGTTGACCCATGGAGGATGATTTTCTGCTATGATATCCGTCGCACGCGTTCGATATAGCCATAACATGATCTGGAGATAGGTTGTTCGCTGGCCAATAACAAACAGATGATTATACGAAGGTAAAACTTGCACAGCTAGAAGCGAAATAGCTTACAAGCCACGTTTCTTCCACGAAAATCGCTTCTTTGATTGTGTTGGCTGTACTGAAAACTCCGGTTCACACTTTACTGTGGATACTTCGTCCCTCGATTGTGCAGTATAAACTGGTCCAGATGCGAGAAACATTCTCTTCATCAAAATATTCACTAGGCCTGCGGTGGCATTTTGAAATATTGCGAAGATGACCTGAGCTACGTTTTGTTCATCGACGGCAATAGGGGCGTCCATGCAAGACCCTGCGTATCCCTCGTCCTCTTTGTCGCTCGAGAGACGCTGACACGAAATGAAACAAGAAATATGAAACAACATACCAGGACTTTTGCGTTGCTCAGGCAAGGGAAGCTGCAAATCAGGGGGAAATGAATAAGAGAACAAACATCATTTGGTTCGGTATCAAACAAAACCTCGGAGGACGATATTCAGTGACAGAATTAGTAGCACTCTGTTAGGAAGTAATTTCTACTAAAGAAATGGTAGTAGAGGAAACAGTAATTTTGAGTGTGCCAAGAATATGCAAAAATAAAAAAAACGATGAAAACCATGCAGTTTATTATAATTGAATCCGAATGAACTGAGTGTTTCCTAATACAAAAAGCACATAAGGCTATCCAATTGGAATCCCAAGAGTGCAGATTGAACGTGAAAACATACTTTGACGACTGAGGAAAAAAATAGTAACAGTTCAAGAAAAACAATGTTAAACAGTCCGCCTCGCACCAGTAATCGCCCAAAGAATCTCTGAAGGTTGTTCGCCATGTAAAAAAAGAACTAACGGCCGCACAAACAACTTTGCATCAACATTTATCATTTCGCACATGGGTCGATAGTCAGTCATACGGATTTCTCATAATTGCACTTTTTGTAAGTGAACATCAGCATACTTTTAGCTAAAAACACCCCTTACGTACGTAATGGGCTAAAAGTCCCATACCATCCGCTCAAGATATTTTAACCAGGGAAAATTCAGGCGTAATTTTGCATGAAACAATCTGTTGAATGTCGAGCCAAAATCACGAGATTCGTCAAGTAGAAGGCGAGAGAATAAGCAAAGGTTTCACTGTGGATCTCAGACCCATATTTTCAGTCCATAAACCTAGATGGAACAGGTTGTCAGATGCGACCAGTAATCTACAAAACTAAACAGCCTACATTAGTATTGTTTCATAGATTCAGCAAACAGGGATCTGGACTATAGAAGCGTCTCTCTGTCAAAACGAACAAGTTCCTACAAAACAAATTAGCTTGCTAATGAATGACTGCAATCTAAAGTGAACTATAAGCTCTTTGATTCTAATTTTATGGTTTGCACCTTTTGTCAGGTTCTCGTTCTCCATGTCCACAGTCATTTACCGTAACAACCAAGATCGCGCATGTTTAAACGCGAACAAGATAAGGGGAATGAAACCAATAAGGCCGTATTTACGCAGTGCGTTAACAGTAAGCCACCCCTGTCTCAAAACCCTCCAGCTGCCGGGCGAGTACACGTGGTGGACATTGACGAATGGGAGATGGACCTCTCACAACCCATAGTCCAACCCGGTTTTTACATTAAAGGTTGAGTGTAAACTAAATATGATAATAAGCATAACTATCGACATCCTCCGTGTTCCTTCTGTTTCCTATTGGCGTTTGTGAGTATCGCTAGCATCGAGTCAGTTCACGACATCAGTTGTTATGTTGGAACCGTTCTAAAATTAGTCCCACGTGTAGTCGGAGGTATGGATCCACACGACTCGTCCCATATACCAGTGTCATAAGTGGGATATCGGAAACGAAAAAGGACCAGAACCCTGTTGTGCCCTTCTGGTGAAAATGCTAAGTCCCGTGATGGAAGTCAACTGCTCTCAAGTGAAGACACCGGATGTCTTTTCCCTGGAGACGATTAGGAGTTGTGGGAGGCCCGGATGCGTTTTTATCTTCGAGACGTCACTCCGATGGAAGTTTTCTGAATGGTTGTCCGTCTGACATGGCCGCAGGACAGTTTCTCAGTCGTAATCTCCCTGTCTTAGCTACCCTAGAAGATGTTTGGGATTTCTTGAGAAAGTTATATGGAGACACCACTGCGAATTCCGTTTTCTCCAACAAAACTATATCAGTTAGAGAGCCCTTATGCTGCTCATTTGCAGGAGATGCGAGTGAAAGCCTTCCCCGAGATGAACGGTGAAGAACTGCGGTATGCTGCATTGCACCGACCGCAAATAGATGTATGCCTTCCGAAGGTACAATCAAAGTTTATTCACCGTCTACCTACGTACTTAGACAACGAGGTCCAGATTACAGAAGGGTACGAATTAGTCTCTTGGGTCGAGAAGTCGCTGAGTTTGAACATATTAAGCCCCGAAAAGAGCAACATCCGCAAGCCACATCGCGGCCGACGACCATCGCGCTCTAGTTGTTACCACTATGCTTGATTTGAAAGAAGAACTCAACGTTCTGAGCACAATCTGCTAATCAAATCAATCAAAGGCCTAGGTGAGTTGGCATCTGTTGTGCCTATTTTCTTGTTGCCGTCTGGTGTCGATGCCTTGCCTGACCGGTTCGATGCGTGGAAAACGAACTCCGGTTTTGACCAACACGAGTGCAACCTCTTTCATCGTCAGCCCCATCGTCGCAGGTAATCAATGAGTGACCGGGGGAAACCAGGTATGAATCCAAAGGAGAGTCTTTTTATCCATAAGCCTCTCCGCCTGTGTGTTGATGTATGACTTCCTAATTTCTGATGTAACTTGGGACATGTTCGTTGGCTTGGACTTCCTGACCAAACATAAAGTGACGATTAACAAGTACAACAAAAGCATTTCCTTCAACGGTTCATCAGACTCGTTTGAGCTGTGTAAACGCCATAGTGAAGATGTACAAACTGTGGATAAGCAACCTGTTACGCCCTGACGCTAAACCACGTTATGAAACGTCCTCCTTGGCCTCAGTACTATGTAAATCAGCAGGGTTCAGGAAGAACCAATGTGTTTCGGCACACAATAAACACCGATGTTCATACCCCCATTCGGCAAGCACGTCGCCAAATCCCGATGTGCCAACAAGTTGAACTGGATGCGATGATACGTGATGTGTTGGAGAGGAAGATTATCTAAAGGTCGTCTTCTTCTTGGTGGTCCCCAAACGTTCTCGCAAAAAAGAAAGACGGCCGGATGAGACTGCGTTGATTACCATCACCTAAACGCCATCACCGAACGTGGCTCTTTTTCCTTGCCATGCACTGACACCACCTCGGATGAGTTTGCAAGGTAACGGTACTCTTCCACTCACGATGTCTTTCGACCATTGGGAGGTAGAACTTCATCCCAGAGACAAGGCCAAGACTGCTTTTGTGATACTCTCCGGTCTGTATGAGTTCGAAAAAATGCCATCCGGACTGAAACATGCTTCAGCAACCTTCCAACGACTGATGCAGCAAGCGTTAGATGCTCTGATGCCTCATGCTTGTTTAGTGTATCTGGACGACAAAATCACTCACGGTCCGACAGTCCACGAGCATAACGAACGACAAACTCGTGTACTGGAGTGGTTCCGAGCGGCCGGACTAATATTACAGACGACCAAATGTCATTTCATACGAGGCACGGTGTCATTTCTAGGCCACACGATTCCAGCCCAAGGGGTCAATGCTGACGACAATAAAATCGTCTAAGTTGTACACTAGCCAGAAACCAGGTCATCCAACGACATGCGCGACTCCCTAGGGCTCGTCATCCTATTACCGAAAGCACGTTTGTAGAGTTGTAGCCACTGTGACTCCTCTGCATCGCCTGACAGAAAAGGGTCGCATCTTTTTGTAGACCAAGGGGTACCACGATAATCTCGACCCTGAAGGATCGCCCACCATCACCACACATACTGGATTTACCCGATGCGTCTCCTGAAGCAGGCTGTTTTTATTATGGCTGCGGACGCCAGTGACACCGAACTTGGTGCTGTGCTATCGCAAGTTCAAGGTGGTGTGGAGCGAGTGATTTCATATGCCAGCTAAGCGGAAGTGCAGGTGCTGCACGACTCGTCGTGGAATGCTGGATTTGGTGTTTATCCTAAAACAATTCTGTCCTTACCTAATTGGACGATCGTTGATTTCGCGTACCAACCAACACTCGTTGCAGTAGTAACAGAATTTGCGGGACCGTTTAGGGCAGTTCGCGAGGTGGCAAGAATTGCAGCAAGAATATGATTTTACGTGTCGATATTTTCGTGGCGTGCAGCATGGCCTTCTGATGTGTTTTTCCAATAACCAAATCATGAGAGGTTTTCTGTCTCTGCATGTCAATTAACTGTCAACCCTCAGCAGTGGGCACATTCGCAGGAAGACGATGCTGATTTACAACTCGTATACCGACGTCAAGACGTGGAGGGGTAAAACCAAAAAGAACGGAGGTGCGCAGCCAGAATATAGCCACTACAGGCTTGTGGAATAGATGGTGACAAAACGTGTTTGTTGATGGAGTTGTGTACCGGTGCAACATCGGGGGTCGGTCGCCACATATTTTTGGGCTGCAGATGACAGTTAAAGAGGTAATTCTACGCGCTCAATCCGGGATGCGTGGGCGCCTGAGTCCTCAATAGAATAGAGAGTTGTGGCCCCACCTCCAGTCAACTTCCCCACTTGACAGCCCTCTGCTGGCCACGGCTCCCTTCCTGAAAAATGATATACACTGTAATTTCATTATTAAAGGAAGTTAAAAAAAGAAAAAACAATGGTTTAGTGATCTACTGTCAACTATGTGACATGTACCAGAAAATCACGGTTCGCGCTTCGCAACCAAAAGTCCCATTTTGGCCAGCTGCCTTTGAGGGGCAAAAATACCGACGGGAAGTCGACTAACTGAGACAGTTTTTATATATGTATATATATAGCTTTAGTTAATGTTTGTAGAGTTGTCTTGCGAGAACGTCAGAACAAATTGGTACTTCTGGACAATAGTGTCAATAAACAAGTTTACCTGTCAGACCGTTGAACATCAAGACTAAGACGATTTACCAGGATTATAACACACCAGCACATTGTTTTTTTATATGCAAATTCCATATTAACTACGGTACGAAGATGCTTCCGTACCCATTTCAAAGGGCGACAGTGGAGACATACCACTCCGAAGTGTCTAAACTGTTGACTGATGAGTGACTGTTGGAGAAAAATCAAACCGATCTATCATCGGCGAAAAAAATTTTCGTAAAGGATTTCAGACTTGGACAGCGGTTCCATTATTTTACAAGAGAGCATTTGGTGACTAGTCCAAGTATCGTTTAGAAACCGGTGTACTCCAGTAAAATGAAACCGCTACCTGCGGAATACCTACATGATCGCCTAAATCAAAGACAAAACCCATAAAGCCAAAATGTTTCTAGTGTATACAGATGCCTCTAATCAATTGCTGATTTCCATGGCCCCGGTTTACAAAGCCTAATGTGATCTATGTGAACTGGTGTGTTTTACCCTTATTTTAATCTAACGGTGCGAATTTTTGAATTTTTCCATCGTCGTAACGCTCTTCGTGTTATTTTATTCTTTGCGTTTTGCTACTAACAAGCTCTCAGTAGCTAGACTACATCGCTGGAATATTTTTAGTTCGGAAATCACGGTCTAAATTGATCACTGAGTGATCGGCAATCCTGTATAAGTAAAAAAACATCTGCCCGATCATTCCCCTTCAAATTGATGTGTTCAGATTAACCATTCGCTTCCTAAGCAAACATTAAACGTGCGATAATACTTATCCGAAAAACTGGTAAGCCTTGATTCGCAATCATTGAAAATGATTGTAATAATTTTTTCTCGGGAGATATCATTTTGAGGATTCCAATTCGATAATATGGTCAGCAGAAGTCTAATGTGCCTTCAAACGCCTCAACACGATCGGGGTGGATGTCTCAGGCTTTGAGTTGTTTATCCGCCTCGAAAGCTTCTCGAAATGCTCCCAAATGAATGGAGTCTTGAATAGCCACTAGTGAAGAAGTCCTGTGCATTGCCTTCGCCTGAAACGCGTTTCTGCTTAAGTGCCAGGACAAAGGCAAACATCCGGCGCCCTCCAACGAGTGGACTGCTGACTGATAACCACTAGGAAAGTTGATTAAAACCCGATTTCAAACCAACCACAGTCGGCATACGAATCAAACGGCTCTGTGGTCACCAGCCGCCGTGGAGACGGGGTTTAAAGGGCGCCCAGGATATCTAGCCCCATCCGAAATCCACAGCAATCAATCAACGGTCTCCAGTGGGTTACCCGATTCTCAGACAGTCCTACTGCCTTGGGGCTAGATCATTTGGTCAAATACTTGAAGTAGGAACCCCACAGTCGACCCTCTACTTCGGCTTCGGCAACCGGGTAGCATAAAGTTCGCAGAGAATACATGGAGTCCAATGGTTGACCGATGCTGTGAGGAAGTAGAATAGAAGTAGCAAATGTTGTGAACTTTACACACAATTTTTTCTCCATTTCCGCCCATTGCTTTCGTCCTTAATCATGATTTCGATGGCACACTAACTATATGTAAAACTGTGCAACAAGAAAGACTAGTGTCATCATTTTTTATTGAATGTAACCTGTTGTTAAGCTTTAAACCAATAACAGAACGAACAACCCGAAGAAATAGCTGTATGTGCTGCAGAACTGACAGAGAGACGACACCGACTGACGGGCGTAAAGTTATGATCTTTTCCTAACATTACTGCATCCCTGTTCTATCCGCCTATTCCTCCCTTGGATAAGCCACGTAAAATGTGTGAGCAAAGATCAAAATAGGACAACAGACGCACTTGGTCCATATATATACATATATATATATATATATATATGTATAT
>LUCM01009680.1:16268-32437 GCA_008360955.1 Fasciolopsis buskii | reverse complement strand
TATAAAAAGTTTACGAGTTATGAGAAGGATTACACTGAGTTAATCGGTTATACGTGACGTTCGATCCAAACTGAGGACTCGTCTGTTTGTCTCATCTATTCTGCATCCGGGTCCTTGTTAGATGACGTATAGTTGTCAATGTCCGCATGCCGGACCTGAAGAGTTATTCGAGTGGAGGCTGTCAAGAATCAGGTGCGCTCCCCCCTATTCTGTTTGCCCGGCTTGACTACTTTGCGTGTTGTGTATGATCTCATGGACTGTTTTGGTGCACAGTGGTTCCGATATCGGCGAGTTTGTGGTTAGCGCGTCGTAGGGTTAAGTTATTGTTTCGTGCAGCGTGTGACGGTAATTGTTTGCTTGGATTCTTACCGAAGCACGTGTTTGTCACATCCGAGAGCACGGAATGGCATAAAATTACCCCGATGGTCGTGCTAAGGTCGAGTGGACATCTTTTCCTGTTGATTAGAAGCGTCTCAGGGTGCGGTCGGTTTTGTGGGGCGATTGCTGATATTAGGGACGTAGGATCCGTGCGACCGCTTCGGATATCCCGTCACTGTATGGAGTAACACCGATCGAATCTGGTTCCTCCTAGTGTTTGACCTCTGCTCTGCGAATATAAGCGTTGAATGGAAAGACTTTGCGATATCCATTGAACACGCAAATAACCGGAACAACCTAGAATTGCTCTTGTATACGTAAGGTGCTGTGCTATGGCAGTGTGTGTCCGGCTGCGCTGGAACAGCGGTACGACACTAGCTCTTTAGGATGGCAGGCTGAATGGTTGCTTTTGAAATTGAGTATTGCGCGTTCCGATCGTCGTCGGTTTTTCTGTAGACAGGTATGTCTCTATGTCCGTTTGGTGCCTCATTAAATAGTACGTCGAGAAACGGTATAGACGCGGGTCTTTTTCTCTCTTGGTGATTTTGAATGCTGAGTACTATCGGTTGAGGTGTGTGATGAAATTGGTCCATTTCTGTCTTTCCTAACAACAAATGTTCATCAAACATATCGGATCCCAATAACGTGGGGCGGTTTGTTCGAATGCCTTTGTCTCACAGAATTGTTCTCATGGTGCATCTGCTACCAAGCCTGTTAGTGGTGATCCCTGGCGTTCTCTTTATTTGTTTATATTACCGATCCATTAAACTGTAGGTATGTTTCCATGCAGCAATTCTAGCAAATGCATTATATCGTCCTTAGACATTGCTTTTCTATCTGATAAGTTGGGTCTTCTCCATAGCTGCGCATGGCTGGTCCAGTGCCGATTGCTTGGATATTTACAGTGAACAAGAATGATGGATGAACGTTACGATGAGACATAGCTTGTTTCGCTTCTAACTGAGGTCTTTTGTATGTATTCAAAGGAAATGTGCAGAAACATCTCGTAGTCGTTTGGTCCGTGTGTAGGCATAGGGGAGCAGAACCGGACAGGTACTTCGCTAGCTGGATGTTGGTGCTGTTGTCTGTTGCAGACACTGCAAGGTCTCAGCACACGGAACCCAGGTATTAATGGAAACAAAAAAACCATTTAGGAAACAAAGTCATAAAGTATCTGAACGCGCAGGACGAGAGAAATCCAACATCCTGACACGAAGATCTTAATTCTCATGAGATAATGAATCCAGCCATTACCCATCGCTGATTTTCTTGCTTTATTCTCACACTAGTACAGTATCAGTTGTTGATATTTGTGCCGAAGTTCTTTGCTGGAATTACTTGTCTATGGTTGGTAGATCTCGTTATCATCAGTACTTTTATCATCTTCGCTCCGCGTAGTTCGCAGTTGTCGAGCATGTTATGGCATTACCTTTGTTTGCGGGAATATGACTTTCTCGATTTTTGTTGGAGTTGCTTTTACAGCTTTGATTTCGTTATAGCTAGGTGACTTTTCGCCTGGGCGTGCCGCGAGTTGTTGACAGTTTTTGCCGTTGTGCCTGGCGCGTTTCTCATCTTTAGTGCGTGCTCCGTATGCGATTCAATGGAGCTGAACTTGAGTGTTGGCGTTGGTGTGACTTGAATGGTAATCCTTAGTAAGCACGGTTTTGTGGTATAATATATAATAATATATATTATAATACTATATATCATTACGTAATAACTCAGTGTACGCTTCTCAACTAATTACTAATTATCAGTTATATATTCGATGAGCGCCTTGCAAGATGAGATATAAATTGTAAACAGGAATTAAAACAATGTTTTGGAAATTTCGAATAATCACAAATAGGGCATCACAATCCGCCTCTTCCTCATCGATTGCTCATCGGGATTAATGATATCCTCTGACGGCTAATACTACGTCGCCAAACCGGGGAGCGCTGACTAGGGATGGCACGCAGATGCAGGATGCGGTACAGCGTCAAGGAAACGGTAGGTTAGAACAGTCTTTGTGTTGATGACCGCGACTCGGAAGTGAGATGCGAGTGAGTTGGGAGATGAGTCCTCGTGGTTCTAGATTTGATCGACGCATCCACGACCAGCGCAAAACCCAGCCTGTTCCTCAAGAGTTTGGCCTACACCCATGTTGCATAACCTGCGAATAATGACGGACGAAAGCAGCTTTGGCGCCATTGGGACTACGCTAATATCCCTATGGTTAGCGCAGTCACTGAGTAAGCCGTTTTTGAAGATTGCAATAATGATCGACTCCCCTTCCGAAGAGAGAACTTTCTCAGAGTACCATATCGTCCAGAACAAAACTTTGAGTTCCCGGACCAGTTTCATTCCTCCATCTTTAGATAGAGCTCGGGAAGGCCATCGGAGTCCGGTGTTTTATGTCGTTCTTAGTTCGGACTTCCTTGAGAATGTAACAGATACCAGACACTTGCCGGAATAGCTCCTGGAGGCATGAACGCTAAAAGCCGGCAAAAGTGCCTGAAAGTGCTCTGCCGAGCGTACAAGATGGTGCTGCAGGTCGTAGATAGGCAAACTATCAGCTTCACGACCCCTGCTTCTCCGTGGCCGTTTATTCAGTGGGCTTGGGGCCACCTTAGTCACAGTTAACCACCTGATGGTGGGCGTTATCTTATGTGCAACCCAGGGATGCGCCCAGTAGCATGCAGCCTTGTCCTGATGCCTTAGCCAGTACGGTACTGTATCCGGGAAACATGCACTCAAGATTCCAGCTGTCACTCGACTGACATTCCCATCCATTACTTCGATGATGTTTCATTTGTGCTTTTCTACAGCTAGAGGCTGCGGCCTCTTCTCTTATCGGCGTTTGTGTGGCTCTTAGTAAGAGGACTGAGGCTGCACTGATTTACTGGATTTCAGTCGACAACCAGGCTTGTGCAGTGAGACGTACGGCGTCATGCAAAGTCGTTCCTCAGACAGACGCAATTTACTTGTCGCAGCGTACGCACATGCGGACTGCGGCTATCATACAACTCAGGAAACTTAAAATATTCACGAGCTCTTAGGCACAGCAAAGCAGAGTGACACCGTTAGTTTGGTGGTGGGCATGAATCCTTGAGTGTGTCGGCTGTACTCGAAAAAATCGTACTTCGGGGGCGGTTCTGGTCTCGATTTCTATCATTCAAAAAAACGGCAGTTGGTTTTGTATCCTGTTATGGTCGATGAGCGATCCAAGGTTTTCGGAACCTCAGATTTCATTCCTGCTGTTAAATTTCTAAAAGAACCTGCCCTTTTCTCAATATTTCGAAATTGACGTCATTTTAAATATTGCGCGGTTGAATATTTTTATATGTCCGCGAAAAGATTCATAAAAGCCCGTTCTGTGATTGGCTAGTCCACACATCGATCAAGGCCACCCAACAAAACTATATAAACGATAGAGCTCACTTGAATTCTGACTTGTGTTGGTGGGTCACCAATAAACGCGCGGCAGTACCCTGTGTTCGTTCTCTCTCTTCCGCTAGCGGGCTGGGCTAGCTGTTCGTATTTCGCGCCACTTATTGTTCCGTGCGGCTGCTCATTCAAGGGAGCAGCAGATCTATCCCATTCGTTGTGCTACTACGGGCCTTGAGTCTTGAGCCCGAACATTTTGTCTCCAACCTCTGTGTGCGTGTTCGTGTCCTACTAGACCACATGCTGTGTGCTCCTGTGATATCGTGCGCCGCGAGTACTTGAGTCTTGTGCTTCAGTGTGTGCATAGACTAACCAAACTCGGCAGCATAACAATTCGGAACATCAACTGCTTCTCGCTGGTACGGAATTCTAAAGTTCAGATCACCAGTGAATCACCCGGCGTCTGCCCTCGAAAGGTCAACAATGGACTCAAATGGATCACAAGACTGCGCTCATCTGGACACCAACCACGCATTAGTCCCCACTAAGTTGTCTGTTCTTTGGTAGCCACTCAAAACGTATAATTCAGTATCGTTTAGATTCAGATTAGCTCTTTGATCTGACTAGCTTGTCAATTATCCGATGACAGAAAATCTAGAATTACTGTCACTAAATAACACTAATAATCAATGGTGGCTTATCAAGAATGCCCTGCATTCTGCTGGTTCAGTGAGTTGTGGCCTCATCTTCGCCCCGTGACGCTGAAGTTTTCTTGAGTCTCTACGTCTTGACGCATGCCAGTCCATCCCGGTTGGTAGCGAACACAATGAAGTGCAGCTAAACATAAGAGGTAAACTCAATCGGTTACGTAGTGGTCACAAGATCTGGTGGTCTCATCGTGTATTAGATATGGAACATAGCGTTGCCATCAGAAATTCCCGTAAGTTGGTTCACCTCATTCAAGCTACCGGCAGGAAAGGATTGGGTGTAGGCGAAACGACAATTGAAACTGACGGGTCGCCTATGCACAATCCGCAGCGAGGCCTTCTAAGCAAGATGAAGCATTTTAAAGCAGTTAAGCTGGGCCCCAGTGTCTGTCCCTCCTTCAGACAGTGCAGTATACTTAACAGGCGTACTCATCCAGACTGAGCTCCGCGAGGAAATCCAAGCACTAAGACGTCATAAATCCCGATGAACTTTCCCACCTCGATTTAAAGATGATGGAATGAAATTAGTAATAAAACCTTGAGCTTTGTTCTCTAAGGCATGGTGGCCCCTCCTCGTGAAGGGAGTTGAGTGCTGCCTCATCCGGAGAAGGATCTGTGCAAAGACTGCAATTCGTGAAAGCGTTCAACACGAGCGAAGATCGAATATGAGGGCAGCAGGCTGACTTTCGCACCCCTTGTGGACGCACCGATGAAATTTTCAGCTCGGTTCAGTTTATTCTACATAACAACTGACGTTGTATCGACGTCCGCTGGTTTTGGATGTACCCAACAGAAAAATAAACGATGAGTAGTGAAAACTGACTTAAAGAAAATAATTTGGGAAGCTATACAGGCCAGGACGGGTTTCGAATGCAAGGACAGCACTGATTGTAGCACTGAGCCATATCACCTAGTATTTCTAACCATCTCTTTGGAGGATCTCGTCGACCCCAACCTGGCAGTCTAACTGCACCTACACGAGATAGTCCACTGGTTTTCAAACCTTTTTCCCCGTGTCATTGACTGGCTACCTCAAACCGCCTTCCAACCATTACCTGCCTCGGACAAAAGCGTAAAACGAGGCATGCGTTTTGTGGACATGCGCAACACATCCCAACCACCTTAATCTATTATGATTCAGTGCTTGTTCTAAAGACTGGACCTTAGGATCCAGTACCTTACGCCTAATTTCTGAGTTACTCACAAAAATCTCCCACTATATTCCAGTAATACTACGAGGACAACGGTGTTCAAATATTGAATTTTCGTGTTTTCCGCTCTCACCGACCATGTTTCGGAGCTGTAGAGCAATACCGACCTCACTGCTGCTGTACACTCGAAAACTGATCAACAAAGAGATGTCTCGTCGACACCACAGATGCCACCAATTAGTGAATACCAATCGGACCTTCCGCATGCGTGAAGACACTTCCTCCAATATACGGCCATCACGTGAGACAAAACTATCCAAGAAACTAAATCCATCCTCTTGACCCGGTTGTGCCTCTTTAGGAACGAAGGATCCTTTATGCACATCTTGCAGGCACAGCATAAACCTATTCAAATGCTTCGAAAGTTGTAACTAGGTCAGCTTGTTCCCTTATTTGGTTGAGCGTGCGGACACCGAAAGCAGCTAGAGGAAGTGGACACTTAGGTTTCAGTAATACATCCAAACTATTGTCCCACATCCCACTTATGCTATCAGGTATATCCACCAAGTAGCAGGTCTTCGGGGCATCTCGTGTGGTTTCTACTTCGGAAGGACGGAAATTATAAAGGTTTCCTGCAGAAACGATGCTAGAGGCATTTTGGGGATCGACACGACAGTTTCCCATACCCAAACCGGAGCCACTGATACAAAAGTCTCGAGCACAAGGCAGTGAGGCGTGAGCCCAGAACGGGAATTCGGAGCAGGAAAATATCTATTACTATGCACTATACTCGATACAATGGGTGTTTTCGTCCTGATTACCCTGCGCGACGACCGGTGTAGTATGGATTTCATTGTTTTCACCTCTCTTTGAGGTCTTGGGACCAGTATTGATAGGAAATTCAACCACTAAGCAGGAGAACAATTAGGTTCTAAACCAAAGCCTTTGATTTTAACAAGAACCTGTCTGCAAGCCAGCAGGGAGTCGCTGAGTGAAAGCCCATTTACTTGGATCAATTATCCTTCCATTTATTTTTCCGACTGAGCTGCCAGTTTAAATCAATCCCCAACGTGGAGGACCAGAACCAAGGGACTACTTCGTCAAACATCTATCTATTGGGCTTCCAGGCATGATTTGATCATGGGCTTGAGATAAGCCATCCACTATAGGTGCGTTCATCATAGAGATTCAGTCACAAATATGTCAGCGTCTATTAGGAAGCTTTTAGCTCGACCAAGAAACGACCTCTGAGGAAGCATAATTGTTCGGAATGGTTTAATTTCAGTCAAAGTCGAACACACTTACAGCCGTTTACACCGAATTTACATCCAAATCGTTCGAATCGCGACAGGCAACTCACTGTTCAAACTCCGCAATCGAGAACATCGGCACCTTTGCAGGTGCTGATTTGGGCTCCATTAACTGTTTCTTTTGTGGACTCGGCATACAAGCAAGATCCATGTCATGCACCTGACGCTTGTCCCAGAGGGTACCGTAAGAAGGATGGTCGGTCCTATAGAATTACTGCGTCGTCAGTCCGGAATTGATTGTCATTAATGACGATCGCTGTGGTATCTAGTAGTCTCTCCCATGTTGTAGTTCATGTTCTCATCAACAACTCTCCTTTGAAGGCCCTGGTTAATATCGGGATTTAGAAGAGCTACATCATGGCGTCCATTGTCAAACAGTTCAAATGGTCGGTAATAATGTCACGTGATAAAAACTCCATGGCTATCACGCATCGTACGAAGCTTACTTATGGTCATTTTTTAATTACGTTTGGATATATAAAGAGTCAGCACAGTTAAATTGTCCATACTCCTAAACTTTTGTTCCCACGTGCTGCTAGGCTATGAATCCCCCATTATGCAACAATCACTGGAACTCCGTTCCCCAAAACCAGACCCCGTTTTCGCTATGGATTGTGTAAGCCAAAGATGTGAGCCACAAAATGCACTCCGTGGAAACGCTGACAAATTTAAATCTATAGTAGCCAAGTCACACGCCAACTAAGCCAAGAGGAAAAACTCACCCAAGTGCAAACTGATGAAACATGCCAATACTGCAAATTCCGCAACTCAGTGCGGGGTACAGATGCTGGTGATCGAAAAAATCATGCTTAACATTTTTCAGTATTAAACAACAATCTAAGCCTTACTCACTGCTGCCTTTCTTCAGGATGAGTAAATAACTAAGGGAAACAGAGAATGGACCTATGCATGCGAGGAAAGATAGAATACTGCAGTAACAAACACACGGAACACAGTCTAACTGTACAAACACTCTTTCAATCAGTCTGATTCGACAAAATATGACAACACGACCGTCACTGTCCACGGTTCGCTCCCATATCCTTCACTGTCTCCAGTCAGCTAGTTGATGGGTTTTCCGGACCCTAACCGCGGATGCGTAAGACACTTTCTTTACCTAAGTTTGCTGTGTATTTCCTGTTTCACGTTTCCACGTCATCTGCTGACGTCCACATGACTTTTCCTACTCCGTGGGAGGAACGCAAAATAGGGTACGGTATGATGGACGAGTGTTCACCATATGTAACACGTGACCCAACCAGCGTAGTCTACCAAGCTTCATACTTTGAGATAAGGTACTCTCAGAATTAGTACCTAATACTATATTCCTCACCTCCATATTACTCACCCGGCCACCCCATCTTATCCTGATCATACCGCGTAGAAATCGGTGATGGAAAACCTGCAAGCCACGAACATCTTACACACGCATACTCCGTGTCTCGGAACAAATGACAGAACTGAACGCCTTGCGGCACAGCACACACGACCGTTCAACTTTAAGAAAATATCACGCCGTCGTCACAAGTGCTTCAGTCCAGCGTGAGCCACTCGAGCCCGGGATATACGTGTGTTTACCTCTATTGCCGAGCTACCACCGTTCGACATGTAGCTGCCAAGGTCAGTGAAACGGTCTACAGTCCTTAATCCTCCTCCAGCCAGTATCAAATTCGGGACTACTGTTGTTCACTCCTGTAACAACACTTTACACTTTGAAGGTGCAAAGCACATGCCGGATCGAGCTACAGACCTCGAGAGTCCGTCTCGTGCATGTCGTGCATGATCCGCGGATTGGAATGGACACAAAACGTCATCTGCGTGATCTAAATCACAGCTTCTCACCATCTTCCAGTTCGAATCCCACATCCTGGAGACCTCCTGAAACAACTTTCATCACTACGTCCATGACGAAGTTGAACAGGAATGGAGAAATGGGACACCCTTATCGAACACCGCTAGTTATTTGCAGTGAACTTGTTAGTTCACCGTATACTCTCACGTGAAGACAGCTATGCGAGTACAATGCTCGCAAAAGGTTCAAGGACTTCGCCGGCATACCCTTCCGGTGGGGAGTACAGAATAGCGCTGTCCGATCTGCTCAGTCGAACGCACCCTTCAAATCAAGAAAGATTATGGCCGTAGGATGGCGGTGTGTGGCGCGTTTCTAGTAACTGCCGGAGATCGAATATCTGGTCGGTCCAGTTGCAACCTGGACGAGATCCTCCGGCCTGTTGTTTGCGGATGTCTCTTGCGAACCGGTGTCAAACGGTGCAACATTATGAAAGCTAATACCTTAGAAACTATCAGAATTAAACTAATTCCCCGATGATTGCTACAGTCACTCCGTGTGCCTTTCTTGAAGATAGGTACAATCAATGACTCACACCACGATAATAGAATAGTTCCAAATATCACGAAGCGGGGAGGCAAGGGCATTTGACAGGGTTTCTCCACGCAGTTTGGAAAGAACTAGGGGAAGTTCGTCGGGGCCGGCTGCTTCGCTCCTATCCAGAAGTCGAATATTCGACTCTCCATCCACTTTTTTGGGGGGATCAAGAGACACATCTCAAGGATTCGCAGCTCCAGACGTCGGCCTAAATACGTTAGCATATAGACAGCCAAACTGATCCTTGAAGTGCTTAGCCCAACAATCCAGCGTTTGTTGTTTACCACGGATGAGTTCTTCACTTCTATCATGCACGACTTTACCAACCGAAGTTCTCCGCCCGCACATGTCGCGTGTAAGTTCAAACAGTCTTCGACTATTACCTGATGAGGCCGCTTCCTCCATCTCTTCGGCTACCTTAACCCACCGGTTTTCATGGTCATTCTTAAGGCTTATCGTCAACTGATGCTGCAACTGTCGACGCATCTTATTCACTTCCTTGCAGTTAGGCAGCTGGCGTTTTTGCCCCATTAAGCCCAGCCACCCTAGCGAAATCAAATGTCTTTGACGAACGTTAGATCTAGGACTGCAACTGAAACCTGCTGCCAAGTGCATCGCATGCTTGATTTCGTCACAATGCTCGTGTACATTGCTGCTCGTCGGAGTTCTTAGTTCGTCGGATAGTTTTTGTTCATAGCTGTTACGAACAGCCGAATCAGACAGACGATTTCCCGGCTGAGCTGCCAACTCAGATCAAGCCCCAAATGGGACGACGAGAACCAGGGAGCTACTTTGTCAAGCCTCTAACAATTGACCTTCCGGGCACGATTGGATCTTCGGCCTGAGATAAGCTATGCCGTATGGATCTTTGGGTCATAAAGGCACGCAAGGCATCATGCCACGTCAAAGTGCACAAGCGATGAATGTTGATCGGCTACGGTCAAGATATCATTCGGTATATCCACGTAGTCGTTTACCTTTTGTCAAGGACAGATAGCGTCATCCACAGTATCTTAGTCTAGCCGTTATACAGCGTATGAGATCTACAAAGTGCATATCATCAAATGCCAATAAAAGAAAGCGAGAAGGAATTTGTCGCTTTTAAATTCTGCGGTAATTCCTATCCTATCTAATGCGCACACTTTGGCGTGACGAACGCTGTTGTTCGCAACTGGTAAAATAATTCACGACGAGAATTTGAAACGAACCTCTGGTTATCTGGATAAAAGCAGTACGCGGATTGTAGAGCAGTGCGACCTTAAAGGGGAAACGCTTAACGAGGTTGTTCTGAACCTAAACTTCAATGAGAGCAAGAGCATCATTCGATCCCGAATAATATGGCAATTAGGCTTTTAAATTTTAGGCAAAAATGTACAACCCAAACCCCATTGACCTCAACCTTCGCGTAATCTACCGAGCCCACCGATTTCAAATCTCAGCAACTTATTGTAAGACTGTTTGCTTATTTTTCATTGTGGATCTTACATTTCCCTAACAAAATCCACCCACCCGTTGATAATCAGTGTTTTCCTCGCCATCGGCTCGTTCGCGAGTTAAATCGCGAGATCTGTTGTTGTATCTGTCGATGAGTCGGTACCTCTTGTTGTAAAAATCGATGGTTCTGACATCGCTATCGCTACCAACTTAACACAGAGTGAACAACCTGTTGCTCTCCTTTTTGAGACTTTAATATCTAATGAGCGGCATCACTCGGCGATTTAGAAAGAATCTCTATTGTCGAATTCGATAGGAAGTGGCGTCATTATTTTGGCGGTTCTCGATTTACCATTATCAATTATCAGAGACCGGAATCCCTTAGTTTCAGTCACACTCACACTAGCAAAGCAGAAAGCAATAAAATACAGAGATGATGTGTCAAATTTTCTTGCTACGCTTTCAAAATCATCTAAAAAGTGGGAAAGGACAGTGTTGCCTCCGTTACGTTTGCTAAGCATCAACTCAAAATTCACCCAATCTTCAGGAACTACAACATTTTTTGTGCTATTCCGGAATAACAAGAACGTTACATCCGATTCACTCGAAAAACCTGCCTTTCCTCGTGGAAGAAATAAAATCCGTCACGTATCGCTGCACAGCGTGCGCCGAACTAAAACCCAGATTCCCAAAAGCATTGGGAACCCTTACCAAAACTGCCCACCCTTTTGAGACGCTGAAAGTCGATTTCAGGGGTCTGTGCCTTCTTCGCCACAGAGGAAGCACCCGTTAGTCACAGTCAATCAGTATACACGATTTCCATACGTCTTCGCCTGTACTGATATGTCTCTGCCCAATGTATTCAACTGCTTTTCTCGCTTTTCAGTTTATTCGGCATGCCTCTCTACGTTCACACTGATCGAGTAACACCATTCACTTATAGAGAACCATGGTCACTTCTTGCCGAGAGACACATTTCAACCAGCAGATCTACACTGTATAATTCACAAGGAAACGGACAAGTTGAGCGAATGGATGGAATAATATGGAGAGCCACAACATTCGCGTCCAAGGGTTTTACTGTAGTAAAGTAGGAACTGGTGCTGCTGGATGTTCTTCATTGCGTACGGTTTTCGCTGTGCACTGCTGGTAACGCCACGCTTCACGAGCACCTCTTCTTGCATAGCCGGAGGCCGACATCCGAGACTTCACTACCAACTTGACTTACTACGCCTGAACCAGTACTGTCGCGTTGCAGTGCTGCTTGACTGCAACCCAGGGTATTGTTATGTAGTGGTGGGAGCACAAAACGAACACAACACAAGTTTCAGTCCTTTGGGACTATGAGCACAATCACAACAGGGCGTCGAGCCTATGATAGCACAGATATAAACTGACCACAACACCGAGTGGATACACGAGGGGTGACACTGACCCGTTACCGTACAACGGTTGACACGAAACTGCAATCACAGCACGATTCAAGCTAGGCCTTCCATTACCTGAACACAGAAGACGGAGCCTCATGAGCAACGTGTATTGACACAAAGCACGACGATCAAGAAGGTAAGCCGGAAGAACATGTCGAGTAAGTTCGGATCTCCAACGCTTATATAGTCTTAGGCCAAGTCGGGTGTCTGACCTTGCGAATTAATGCGAAAGTCATAAAACAGACCAATCAGCGTACAGCAGTGGATAATTTAATCAACGGAAAACCGAAAGTGGCGGAAAACAAGAAGACGATACAGTTTTAGGAAAGGGTAATAGCAGAGATAAAATCCTCATAAAAATAGGGGAAGACACGGCCGACTCCCCAACAAGTATGCTGATATTCGTACTCAAGATGGAAGAGAAGAGACTATCTCACTTCGTAAATCAACTCCCTTCGGTCATCATAAACCCCTGCATCTTGAAAACCCTACAGATACCAGACATCCATCTGTACAGAGAAAATCACAATAAATTTATCCACACAGTCATCTAGTAAAGACAGTGAATACGTTTACGTTTACAATACGCAAACACCAAACCGAAGACGTCTTTTTGTCCAACAATATGCCCACTCGTACAAACTACGCAACAGAGAAGCTTAATTTGCACAAATCTGTATACCGAGCATGCGCCATCAGGATTATGGCGGAGGACTTCAACAATGAAGGGAAAACGAGAAAAGAAAAAGGAACACCATGTGGAGTTCACCGTTAGCAAAGCACTCCTTCCATTCTCCGCCTCCACAATACCAACTGCCCATTGAGATTCATGATATCTCTATGGGTCATACAACCCGGTTCGCCGAATCGAGGCAGAGGGGTTGATTAAAGACTCCGTCACGGACTTTTAACCAAATGGTCTAGACTAAAAAGCAGGGGAACGACCCCGAGAATTTCGCAACATAATCTGAGGTGGTGATTGATTGCTCGGTTCATACGCTTTTCAGATGAGGCCAAACATTCCGCATGCCCAGTTCGTCCCTCCGTCACAGAGGCCGGTGAGTACACAGCCGTATGTTTTGCACGCTCTCCGTGATTGCTTTAGATCTAGTGCTTACCCGTCTCCCTAAACTGAACAATAAAGATCATCAGGTTCAGTGGAGAGCGTTCGGCATTCGCTTCATCAGGGCATCCCAGTAAACACGCCTCCACCATAAAAAAAGCAGACCGTGGAATTTTCTCAGCGGGGCTATTTGAGACGTGCGGTCAGATGGGAGCATTTCCAGAGGCGTTTAAGGCGAAAAGCCAACCCGACATCCGAAACACCGACCTCAACCGTGCTGAAGCATTCGGTTGTGAGTCCTCCTCTAACCGCCACTCAAAAATGAAAATACTTCGTCAAACGAATATAAGGGAAGAGACTGAGCACTAAAGATTCCCGTGATTTAAAGTCGGCATGAGAAAGACCCCTCGATTCTGATTAAACTTAATACACTCTTTAAAAGGGCTTGTTGGTAACCAAATGCAAAATTTTATCCTGTAAGGTATATCGGAAGTTACCACATAACTTAGCCTGTTGGAGACGACTGGCTTGTGGTTTTTTAGGCAGTCAATGAGGGTCCACAATGTCACAAAGTGAATAAAAACCCACCTTTCTTCCAATTTCTCCGAGCTAAGATCCGGAATTCTTAAGGCAACGAAGAAGTCATGTGCCTGTGCGCGCCTCCATGCAAGAGCAGGGCGAGTATTGACAAAAGCACCACAGAAAAATGGAACCCCTATGGGGCCCATTACACCCAAATCCTGGAAGTGAAAAACTGATAGGATAATTACAAACCAGCGAGTGTTCGAAGATATTCTTGCTTCGTGGCTCGCACGACTTGTACGGTAGGATCTGAGAGGAATAGTAAGCACAAACAACGCTGTACCTTCTGCAACCATGTGTCCTCTTTTGGTGAGCATGTGGTGTTCAATGTGTCTAACTGGAGCTCACTGGCAATCAACGTTAACAAACCAGTCTTACAAATTGTCACTTGATATTGCTGGTGGTGCACCACAGTCAGACTGAAACTAAAACGTAAAAAAACAGTTACCTCCCCAGGAATACGGAAAGTTCCCAAAATTTTTGATTCAGATTTTATGTTCGACGAAAGGAACAAAAAAATCAGGATTTTTCTGACATCACCTGAAAAGAGCTAGTTGGATTCGGTGGTGAAAATATTACTTCGACTTATATCCAATTCGGATAAGAGTATGTTTAAACGACTGACTTCTTGATGCTTGCTATGTTCGAGAAACGACTGAGTGATTTTGAGCAGTAAATCATTGAAGAAAGACTGAGAAGTTGTAGGGTATACACCACTGTTTAACCTAAAAAACAGCTAGCAACAGAGACATTGGATTACTTGTGTGGACCTTTAAGGAAAGCAAAAAATAACTCCAGTGAGCTGATGCGCCATTGTCTTTTAACGGATTCGATACCACGCCGATAGAACACGTCTTTTGCAAGCCGTCGATCGATTAAAAATTCAGTGAGCTTGAAAAATGGCACACAGGGACTATCGACATGCATTCTCAATCGAACATATAAAGTACCGCTCTTAGACGTCAGCGAATACGTGGAACCTAGTGAAAAATAATGATCAGGTGAGAAAAAATGGCATCAAATCGATACAACAATTTGTAGTTTGATTATCTTTGACAGAGAATTGGCAAATAAAGAAATTAACTTTGAGGAAAAAACAACTGGGAAGTATCAACATGAGAGGGCTATGAACCATAAATTATGCCCGTTTGGTTCGTTGATTAAAGCCCACTAAGTGGCTGTCTTCTGCCTTATTTTGATACTTAATTACTGGTTCATAACAAGGAGTGGCTTCAGTTTATCAAGAGCCATGCACTTGAGTGAGCTACCGCAAAGAAAACCTGGTGTTCTGCGGCATTCTTCAGCAAGAAGCCTTTAGTGTTCTAAGACTTACCTCAAGCCCAGGAAACTACGAAAGTCCACCCCTAAGATAATTTGGGATCTGCTCCGTTGAAACCTTCCGTGCTTCAGTTAAGCTCCATGTTCCAGGGTCGTATTTGTCGGTTTCCCCTTCCTCCTCGTGTAATAGGCCCAAGCGGCTATGGGGCAAATCTTGCCATGGCATAGTTAAAGTATGTCAAAATAATCCGTCTCGTTAGTGAAGACAGGATGAACGATGCGCATCCGACCTTGTGTTTATCCATGAGCCTTACAGGGTTTCCACACCAACACCTGGCTGGTCAACCGCGTTTGTTGGTTTCGATTTTTGTCTCCAAAGCTTTTTCTTGTGAGACCAGAACCACTCAGTTTGGCTGAGTGTCGTCGGAAACTATGCGCTTCATCTAGTGCGACCGTAAGATCAGGTTGTTTAACAATGGTCAGATGTCAAGTGGTTACCGCCGCCTGGCTTACTACCAAGACCCGGTCTGTGACAGCCTTAAAAGTTTCGCCACTTTTACTATCGGGATCAGGGCTGCACACCATTAAACACAACGTACTGTTGTCCTCATCCACTCGACTTACTCGCAAAACAAAAAGATATTCATCCGCGTCAGTAACATTTACGGGCCAAATAGCAACATCTACGGTTCTGGACAGAACCGCGTCAACGGCAGCTAACTGCGATATGGTCGATCTGACTCAGAGTACCTGTCGAGTTAGAGCGCCATGTCGCTGTGCGACGCGAACTCTGTCGGAAATTTGTACTAGATAGGAACAGGTTATTGTCCGCACAGAATTGGATAAGTCTTTCCCCGTTATCCGTTCGCTAAACAGGTAAAGCACACTGCCCACCTAGACAGGATTCCGTTGCGCTGTTTTTCAACTTATGCAGTAAAATCACCTGCCACCACTACAGTGCCAGAGCCTTTGCTCTTCCGAACAAGGGTGACGACCTCATCATAAATCTCGTCATTTTGCCTAAGTGCTGCAGTCTGTTAGAGTATATGCCGAGATGACAAATAAACTGCGCTTAACACTA
>LUCM01009677.1:349495-363002 GCA_008360955.1 Fasciolopsis buskii | reverse complement strand
GCTGAATGCGCCATCGACGCAGGCCAAACGAATGGTAGCTGGCCGTCAGTGCCCCCGGATACGCCCTAGGTTAATGAATGTCCACGTCAAACTGGCGTGTTCTGTGCTGTTCCTTATTACGTTCTCCGTTTATGCTTATGTTGGTCCATTCCCTTTTGCCATTGGATATTCACTCTTTCTATAGAATCCTGTAATCTTGGGGAAAAGATTGCGGTTATTGAGATCTGCCTTGCTATTTAAGCTTAACGATGATACATAGAAAGAGATACTTTCCTTCAGCGATGGTCGCATGTGATTTATGTGATGCTTCTCTCGAAAATGGAGTTTTCACATGTCGCTGGGGCATTGCGAATGGATCTGAAAAGGAAAGTTTTGAGAGCTGAGGCACAATAATTCATTAATATGGCAATCTTAACAGATGAGTAGGCCTAAGAACATGCAGAAGTTTATCAAACGGAGAAGAAGCATGTAGGTTTACTAACTGATCAATGTATGAGTGAAGGGCTGCAGGCATCCGTTACACATTTTGCGGGTCGCTTTTTGTTGCGCTCAACAGTTAGATGCCTTGCCATAGGGATTCGTTGTTGTTACGGTTCAGAATTGGATAGCGAATGTCCCATCAGTTAGTTTAATTCCGGCCTCTATTAGGGTATGCATTTATCGCACACGCGAATCGTCACAGAATTTGTAGAAGCGCCTCTTCCTCTCCCTATAGACTTCCGTACTCAGGAATGGATGTCGCCATTTGAGACGGATAGGGTTTTCAGGAGACAGTCAATAGAAACGGCCACATTAGCCATCACTGTGAATAGTCTGGAACTGTAATCCAACATGGATAGAAAAGAATGACAAGATGTTTGTGAAAGAGATTTGTACAAGAAGATAAAGTAATTGTGCCAAAACGGTCAAAATCCCTCGTTTAGCTAAGCTCTGAAGCATTATTGTGATGTGCGACAAAAGTACCCCGGGGTGACTATGTTTCGGGGAAGTGAGAGGTACCAAAAGGGAATACAAATGCATGAAGAAAATCAACACAGACAGATCACTGGGCGTTTGAAGATGAAAGCAATTATTTTCAATGGTAGTGTTTGTATTACATAACCCAAATAAGTTTAAAAAAGTGGCAATCAGCAACAGCAAACCTGTTACCAAAGGTTAACAAAAAAATCATCAATTTTTTTCAGTAAAAGCTAGGTCGGAAAATGTTGCTCAGAAAATGCTTGCAAAATGTTTGAATGGAAAATGTGTTCATATGTTTTTAGAAGTTGAAAATACTCCGAAACCGGAGAAAACTGACGCGGATCTGAGCAAAGAGAAATCTTAGGCTAACCAAATTTGTTGAAAAAAGATGTAAGGTTAAATATATTCAGAATACATATGGAATAAAAACCCTAATTATTGTTTTTGAAGGACAAGACGTCTAGATAGTTCAAAACTTGAGAAAACCTTTAAAGACCCATGCAATTCCCTTGGTGACTATGAGGATGAACTGCAAAAAGAGAACTGCCACAAAAGCATGACAAACTAACAATCGGAGTGTCAAGTACGATTTTAGCAGCAAGATGGCGCACAGACATGCAGATGGGGAGCTACGGTCGTCTACTCGCAGAACCAAATAAGTGGCTAGATAGAGCTGAAGGTGTGTGGTGCAACAACACTCGACTAAAAGTCGATTCGAAGCTGGGAATGCAATAATCTAGACTTAGACAACAAGCAGTCAAATTATTTGCCTAATGAGTTAACCAAATTTGTTTTCCTTAAAAGTCTCGAAAGTTTTGTGACTAGAAAACGCCCTAAGTTTAAAAGTGCTAGACTAACACTGAGCGTTCAAGGGTAACAGCTCACAAAAAGCAGCGGTGTGGCGCAACGCACAACAGGATCACTATCGAGGGCGTCGTGTCTTATTCCGTTAGGCCCAGCGCCACTTGGTACAACATATTCTGTATTGATGTCGACTTCTACACTCATGGAATCAATATACCGGTTCTAACACCTTAACTGACGCGTTACCTTACGTGCTTTAAGGAAGTCCGATCTGATTTTTGCTCACCTCTGTCCCGTTATCACATCCATGTTGGTCCTCAACTTGTCTCTTTATCTACAGGGTTCATCATAAAATCCTCTCGATTTTCCAGGAATCCGACCAGAGCGCGACATCCGCTTTCGTTTTGCAGCTACCTTTTGGCGCCTGTGATACTAGGCTTTGATGCATCTAAACGTGAAATGAATCACAGTCCACGATTGATAATAAGTGCCACAAATTCGTTTATAAACCTGGAAAACACTTGTTCAGCTTTGAATTAAGAGTAGAAAACGCGTGCCTAGCGCATTACATCAAAGGTTTTAACCGTGCTTGGGTTATTCGGGGGAGCATACAATTACGTCTCATGTCTGGTATTTATGTTGCGTTATTCTTGTTTAAATCTCATCTTGACATCTTCATGCCTCTCGAAAGTGGAGAAATAAACGCACAGCATTTCTGTTATTAAAATGAAATACAAAAACAAAATAACGACGAAAAAGATTTATAGATACTATCTTTATGATACCCTAAGCAACCTACTGAATTGGCACCCGGATTTTGAAAATAGGAGAGTTCGTTTCTTTGGTTAGTCACCTGCACATGACAGCTGTGTTGTGCGGTAATTAATAGAAATTACGTGGTGTTACAAAATTATTGTTGCAGATAGATTTTGCCTTGTATATTTTGGAGAAGAACTGGGCAGACGTATTTCCGGACGCTGGTAAGGACAGAAAGGCAGCTCGGACAATCTTTGGTGCAGAGGCAGTAGTCGGTAGCTAAATCAACAGACAAAAACAGTGACTCAAAGCAAGGGATGAGATAATGCACAGAGGGGAGAGGATTGGCCGAAGTTACCTCGAATGTCTTAAGGTTTAAGATGCAAAAATGTTACTTGCCCTAGCTCCAGTTGTCCAGTGAGACAAATGGAGCTCTAAATAGAAGTGAGTGAATAAAATACGTGGGAAGCGTCTGAGGAATGGTAGAAGAAAGTGGATAACCACGTCGGCATTTGTGAAACAGTGATTGGTTGAAAAATTAGAAACTATTTTTCCTACTTATTTTGCTATCCAACAACAAATCATCCGTGCCGAAAATCCTCCTAGTTGAGATTTTGATAGTAATTTGTTTTTTGCGATGCCTTCACCTGTCCTTTATTTGTTCAAGCCCTCCCTGGTTGGGATTTTGTGAACGTTTGGTGCAGTCGCCGATCGTTCTTAATTAAGACAGCCTCTATCTTCATGGTTCACATTTGTTTTCTTTCAAGCATAAGAGGACTTGAACATTTAGACTTTTATTTTTGGCTGCCAAGCTCGGAAACTTGTTCGCTGGGTCTGACCAAGCCCGCAGACACTCCACTATTTGCTTGAGCCCGAGAACAGGCACTTTATGCTTATTTCATCTCATACAGTGCCAATTTTGCTCCGGTGTTTTCCTATATATAAACTATTGTCTCGCCGGATAGGGACTAAGGCTCGCCGTCCGAGGTATGGCTGGATTGTAAATAAATTTTCACTCACGAAAGCTGCTTTCACGGTTGTTTTCTATGGGGTTTCGCAGCCAATTGGGTTACAGGTTTCCTTTCCGAAGCGTTATCCAAAACGCAAATTATCACCAAGCCAACAGGGTTACGGGTCAGATTCACCCAAATTCACCCAGTCCAGGATTCGCGTATTCCGTCCCTTCAGTGCGTGTTTATGATGTCAGATTGCTGGAATAAAACTTTCCGTAAATAAAAGCAGGTGTAATCCGCCGTCCTGGTTCCACTCGCCTTTCGCTGCAGCCAAGTGATGGGCGCAGGCCGGAGCGTTGCATCGGATTGCGATCCGTGCCTTAAGCATCGGCGTTAATGTAAGATAGCGGCAAGCTAATTTTCTTGGAGAACAATTAGAATAGAACTTCGGCGGATTAAACGTCACGGCAAGGTGGTGCATTCTTGCCGTTCGTATTTTGTAAGATTGCACTGGAAAAACGGTGTTGTTTCACCAAAAAGGGAAGATCCAAATAATAAAAACCCGTTGAGGCAGCCGGGAGGCGATGCGTAAACATGCCAAAAAGTTGAAAACCTGGGCCGTGAACTGCAGAATACCACAAAAAGTATATCTTGTAATTATTATCCATGGGGTGCATTTACACAAAATGAGCGAGCAATGAGGTGAGCCAAATTCATGAGTCATAGATTTCAGATTGGCAACATATATATTCCGGCATCTTAGGGAAGAGGATTACTGCCTGGATCAATGGCTTTTCAACGAGTCAGAAATCTACCATTGGGCAAAAGGCAGGAAGTTTGAAGTTATAATGTTAATCTATTCCGTGATTTGCTTCAACTCACGTAGAAAAATTGACTCCTCAGGAAAACTTTTTGGAGAGGATGTCCTACGCCGCAAAGATCGTTTGTAGATTTTGATAAAATTTCTTCCATGGAAGTGTATACTTGGTGATGATTGGAATGCAAAGAATGAACAAGCTAGGCTTCAGCTGACGAAACCACGGCTGGTCCTTTTGGAAAAACTTGCGCCCTTTACATTAAGAGTGTGCATCTATTTAGTGTTTGTTAATCCAGCGCTAAATATTGTCAGCATTCGCTTTTGCTTAGATGACTATAATAGAGATAATGAGGGTGCCGCAACCCAGTAGCCGTCCAAACTGGACTGCATAGGCTGCACGCTTGCTGTTTTTAAGGTAGAGAGAGAACAAATTAACAGTGTGCCTTTCCATTGCTTTTTGATAGAAGTTCTGTTCTGGTAAATTGACTGAGGTCGCTTAACGTAACACAAGGACAATCACTGAGGAGTTGGTTGGGACAGTATGACTGTTCAAAGTGAGATTTCCGGGTGATAATAAATAATTCAAGCACGATAGTGCCCTCAGTGGCAGAAAGTTTCTTCTGGTCGGTGCTCGCCATCGATTTAAAGGATCTAGATCATTCCATATTTGACTGATACAGATGGATAGATTTAGGAACCACATATGTGGGTCATCTTGGCAAATTCGGAAGTGGGCTGTGGCGTGCGAAAGCACATATATCGTTTACTTACATGAGAGCGAGAGGAACTCTCAGAAGGTTTCTTAGACAACGCCACTGGTTACCGCCCACGGAGGTGATGGAGAAAACTCGATTTCAACTAATCAAGGGGAACCCACTATATAAGAGGACAAGTAGGAGAGGAGGGGATCGATGGTCTCAAAGGAACGGATTCTGGTTGCGAGATGGATGTCGCGAAAATTATCGAAAGCCACAGTCACATCGGGATAAAAAACGATGCCTGATTTTCCGTTACTGCAAGACGAACTAAACGCATAATGTCAAAAGACCTCAGGTGAGCAAATCCATGTTGACCGTTATGCAGCATTTGGCTTGAGAAAATATTTTTGCATTTGGGGCTTGACCGTGCTCCCACGATCCCGCAGACTCCAGATAAGTGGTAAATATATGAGAAATTTTAAGTGATGAACATTCTTTTATAGAATGAAATGATGACAGGAATCCTCCACTGAATGGATGCGTTACTGATTGCTTTGACAAAATAAGCGGGTTTAAAAGGGGAGGGGAAATCCTATTCCATCTCTATGAGTTGGCGATGAAGAGATTCCTTCGAGACCGACAAGGGAGTAGGGTTTGCTATAGTGACAAAGTCAACGATGGAGTCTGTGAAAATTCGGTTTTGAAAAGCGCTTGACTTGTGAGGGCAGGTTGGGAAGAAAGCGCAGTTTTAGGTACGAATGAAGAGGATATGTGTTAGCCAGATAATTTTGAATTTTTGGTTTATTCTTTCAGCAAGACGATGATAATGGACTTCAGAACGCCTCAGGCCGTTTCTTGACGCACCCCCGTTTACTTCGTCGGTGGAGCATATACAGGTCTTGGTTAACGAGACAATTTTCTTTGAACGGTTAACTGGTAGGATGAGACAGAAGCTGCCAGTTAGGCGAATCCCACTTTGAATCGCAAAGGTTTTGAATCTTATAGCTCCGAGCCGATAACATTTTGATCTGGTTCGTTGATCACCTGGTAAGTTGAATCACCGAATGCAAGATAAGAGTTTTTGAGATTTAATCAACTGTTGTTTGGGCGCTTGAGTTGAGAAAGATTTTGTTCTATGTAAGGGAGCAAACTTTGTTTAGGAATGATGCTCACGTAGCACGGAGATGGTAACGTAGGGGGCATTAAATGAGGACTAGTGTGAGTAAAGCCACTTTCCGATCACTCCCCAAATTTCCGCTAGTGCAAGATCACCGGTGTCATTGTTGTTGTGAGTGAATGAGAGGTTGAAAATATTGGTATCTCGCTTGGTTCTCCCAACATGCTGGAACAGTTTTTCAAGGCATAAACCTTGGGTAAAGTTTTAAAGATCATTGAGTGCAGAGGAAACGGAAATGAAAACACCTTTTGCGAACAAAGAAATTTTCGTCGTCGGTGATGTTAGAATCCAGAGAAACTCGCCGACAACCTACGGACCAGGATGCACTTTGTCCTTTGTGATCTCTTCTGTTCCTTGCAAACTGAAATCAACCGAAATGAAGGGGAAAACTATATCTGTCGTCTATAATTCTGGCGGACGATGGGCGGTCTAGTGCAAAATAAGATGGGTGAATGGTGGGGTACATATACTACAGGTACGCTCCGGGAGAGACAGATGTGTGCAATAAGCTGCTCTTGATTTTTATGGTCGGTGGTGACTGCTAAAGACCATAAATTTTGCAATATGGTGGTTGATCGGTGGTGCGAGAAGAGGCCGGATACTTTACGCAGACGAGATATCCTCCAACATATTTGGAGCTGTAGAATAAAAAATCGCAGTATCTCCGCATGGAGTAGCGGCAAACAAAATGTTTTGTTAGCCGTGTTTTGGTGACTAATTCTTCGACGGGGTAACGAAGAGCACAAGTCATCACACAGAGCTACGTTTGCGCACTGAATACTTTTCAGTAATGGGTAAAATGGAGTGTTTTATGTGGATATTTGGGGGTGAGATGCGGTCTACCGCCTTGTCAGCTTCTGCCTGAGATGGAGGGGACAGAGGAGCGTACATGCATTTCTCGGGAACAGGTGGCGGAGGACAAACTTAATTTGTCCTGCAGTTGCTGTGACGTAATATGAGACTGGGGTGAGAGGAAGCCTTGAATGATCAGTGGTTCCGCCAGATAATGTCAATGAGGCAGAGTGTGGGTTGTCGCATTATCGAATCACCTGATCCTAAAGATCATGTAGCTTACGAAAGGCATTATGCAAGAAGCAACGTCCAATGTGGGGCAAGTGGTTATTAAGGGAAAAGAAGGGGCCTGGCAGAGGATGGTGAGACATGGGAGCTGGTGCAGCATTATAGGGGTGTGACTGGCAATTGTACGATGTGTTGCGGACCGATTGGCAAGCCTTGGATGACTGGGAGCTATTGACAGCTGGCGGCGTTAGTGTAACATGAACTAGGAATGGAAGCCCACAGTCGGAAAACCATGTCCTTTAGCGATTGTCGTTCCGATGGGTGTTGTGATTTGAAAGCAACGGTGCAGTCAGTGGCGGGCTGCAGCAGGTAAGAAGAGGGATCTGGTTGCTGGAGGGGCCTGAAATCGCACCCACATCGTTACTTATAGTCATAACCTGGAATTAAAGGCAATCCGTGATGCCTATTTGATGACAGTGTCAAAGTAACAGGTGTATACCTAGTGGATGACATCAAGGTAATCGAAGCCTAGTCACGTACACGGGGCCCTCCATTAAACCTTTAGAAAGTTGACCTCTGGGCTAGACAGCGTAGGTTTTTCCTGTCAGAAACCTGGATGAAGCAAAAACCTCAAAACCTTCAAACAATCCGCAAGTCCGGCGAATAAAGCACGTGGGCAGCATTTTACGCTCGGGCCACTCGTATCTTGAAAGATCTTTGAAGTGTTGCGTCCGTTACACGCATTTGAAGAGGAGTGGGAAATACAGCCCACTAGCATACCTAAACATTCTCCTCCTGGGTGCTCCTTTGCCCACAGCTAATCTTCACCATCCAAAAACCTACTTTTACCTGAAAAGCGCTTCCCACCAGCCTGGTCTTTGCAAGGGTTGTATTGGCAACCACCAATGTGGTTCCAGCAACATGGCTTCCCCTACTACAAGAATGAACCCCCTTGGGACAATTGCTTTCTTGAACGAAACTTGAATCCTTCGCCCAGTTATCTTGCAGATGGCCAAAAATAATTGGCACTAGGAATGCAGTCCTCCATTTGGCAATATGCCATCAATAAACTCTGAGGCTGCCTGTCCCATCTCATGATCAATAAAAATGGCGTCCAAATATTCACCATGTCTACATAAATGTCCAATCTCTGAAAGTTCCGACTGTTCCCTATGATGTTCTGTCCAAGACTAGCACGTCGACTCTAAACTCACCGTCTATTTCTTGCTGTACTTCGGCTCCCGACCGTTGGCCTCCCTGATAAACCACTCAGTATTGACTGCACATCCAAAGTGTCTGGTTCTGCTGAACGAGCGGTCTCTCTTAAGTAAAAATAGCATCCTGAGACGTTTTGTACAAAATCGCCTCTATGAAATCCTTCTATTCACTGAAAAGAGGCTGACGGAGAACACACTCTTAAACCGAATATTTCTGAGTGTCTGGAATTCCTTTCCAGCGCACTAAACTAGTCGGCTTGGGGGTGGTTGTCTGGCTTATTTTAAGCGTGAACTCTCCGTTTCCCACTCCGACAAACAGTGTTGGACATTTTGCTTGGCACTTTACGGCTCTCTGTCCGGATGAATAACTCCCTAGTGCACCTTATATCTGTTTATCGACTTTAATCATCAAACAACTTTCAGCAACGTCAACTCATCAAGATATCCGAGCACACTGCATCCATCCGTGGGGAAGCAAAACTTATGGCAAGAGACATTATTGCTCCTAAGATCTCGTGGTCAACCAAGACAGCCCCCAAGCAGTTCATTAACTTCGTTCGTGAAACCCACGAAGGAGGATGGACGCAGCCTGGTGCAAACCTCACCAGAGGAAATGATATCCTTGACCTCTTATTTACTCACGATATCCCCAACGTTCACATCTCCATGCTAGACAACTTTCCGGGTAGTGACCACAAGATGGTCTCCTGCTTTCTTCATATTCGCCCCAGATGCCAAAAAGCTGCACCCACTATCCAGCCCGCGGGCGCTTCTTACAAATTGTCAAACCGGGCTGGTTTGCCTGCCGGTATGAGGAGCCTTGACTAGTTTGACCTCTTCCTTTCTTCTGGCTCCCAAGAAGCTGCCGACATATCACATACGAACTTACACCCAATTATTAACAACCCAATTCCTCACACAGTCCAACCCTGACCAATGCGAATAAGCAAAATCTGCAAATACGAAAGGAAGATTCTTGAACTGCAGAATATCTAAAGGCTAACCTTGGACTTTCCTTATTACCGAGATTAAATCGACTCCAAAACGACCTGCTTGCTGCGTCCGAGGACCGAATTTAGAAGCAGGAACAAACTGCTCTTCGGCAATCGAATCCCGGGCCGCATGTTCCCAGACTTCTGCGGTCCCGCAGTATTTGCAATAAATCTAGCACCCCTTTGTACCTCATACAAAACAGCCAGCAGCTTGGTGATCCGAAAAAAATTGCCGAGGCTTTTAACTCATAATTCTCCTCCGCCCTCATTACCGACGTCGTCATCAATTTACTAAACCTCACTAGGCTAACAGATCAAACACTTCCGTTCATCGCGTTTAATACAGAGAATACAGAGAAGGCGCTCGCTGTCGTGAAACCATCTTACTGACCTGGTTCAGACGGCGTTCCCTCTGCCCTATTCAGCTTCAGCAAACCCGATATTGCACTTCTTTTGTTAAACCAGTTTACTACCTGTATGTCAGCTGGAGTACTTCCCATTTAGTGGAATGTCTCCGCAATTGTTCCTCTCCAAAAAATGGACCACTTTACGACCCACAAAACTACCGTCCTATAAATCAAACACCCATCCTCGCCAGACTCATGGAGAGAATTGTCAAGGACCAGCTAACTGACTTTCTCACCACCAACGACTTTGATGGTGAATTGCAACACGGTTTCCTTAAGCGCACGTCCTAATTTACTTTTTTGATTTGATCACTCTAATTTTCGATAAGGGCCATTATAACCATCTTCCCTGACATGGCCAAGGCGTTTGATCGTGTGCCCCATGAACGACGAATACTAAAAATGAAACCCCATGGCTTAGCAGATCCGCTGTACTATTGGTCAGCCTCCAACCTCTCTGACCGCTCCCAGGTAGTATGTATCAACGAAACCCTACTCCAACCACAGCCAGTTTCTAATGGTGCAAAACAGATTAGTGTCCTTGGACCCTTACTATCCCTAGTATGCGTTGACGACAACTTTCGAGCAATAGGCAACGGCACACCCTTCTTATTCGCCGACGACATCAAGACAGTCTATTTCTTCCAGCAGTCTTCTTTGCCGCAAACCATGACTAATGTCATGTAGGATTTAAACTAATTATACGGGTGGCGCGGGCAATGGGCGCTGGAATTCTCTGCTACTAAGAGCGCTGTTCTTGTCTATAAGTGCCACGTTTCCCCGGATTGGTTCCTTATAAACCGTTTTGCAATACAAACCACTCACTGTAAAAGAGATCTAGGCTTACACTACTACTGTTCCTTCAACTTTCAGGATCAAGCTCATTGCTAAATCGCACATGCAAACAGGTCTAACAGCCTCACTGTTAAAACATTCCACACTCTAAGGTTTAGGCCGATGAAACTCTTTCCTCTTTAATCTTCCAACCACCCCGCAAAGGTGCTCATCTAAATCTACCAAATCTAGTGCCTCAAGATAGAAGCACTGACGGTGTAACCACGCAGATGACTGCGGTCTCACTTGTCTTCCCAGATTAATATCAACCGCTTGGCATATACTCCACCCTAGATACACCCTCTAGCACTTCCTCGTCCTTCCGTCAAACAACAGCGTGACACCCAGCATGAATCAGTTGAGTTCCACAGGAAGCGCATACCAGTGACCTATTCAACTAACCACAGAACCCCGCACTGCATTAGCCATCCTGTTAATCCAGTAGGTCAACCTGCATATACGTCGCGATTGTCTGGCACCCTCGGCACACTCAACCCCAGCAAGCCATCCCGGCATGAGCTCTGCTAAACCGAAAGGTTCACAAGCTCACGAAAGCCTACTAAAAGCCGCCCACAATTGAGAGTTCAGTGGCCCACTGTATTCATGCATCCACCATCCTTCGGTAACGCAGTTGCCACGTTCCAGCATATCATTGCCCCTCCATATTTAGGGCCTGCCGCTTATCCTCCCTACTTCCATCCACTTACCAGTCAACCCTATTTAGATGCATTTCCCCCACTCCAATGCTCCTTTCCTACTACTGCACGCCCAACTTCTCGCCCAAAAGAGAGAGATCAAGCGATGCTTTGACAATATGGGGAGTCTCCCGAACTGGGTGGGCGACCAAGAGCAGCATCCATGCCTTTTCTTATAACCTCAGTTCGGAATCCAGTAACATTATGGTCGAATAGCAGAGTAGAAACGTTTCTTGTCTGCTAGTTTGTGTTACGAGATTTGACTTGACGCAAGCTTAAATACGAGCGGGAAGTCTCCAGTGGGCCCCGTTTTGATCGAAGATTTTTCAGCTTTCAAGTTATCGTCTGAAGCGCCGAGAGTGGCAAATTCCTACTAAGCTACCGGGTTTAATGCTGATGTACGGAGTGGACGGACGATTATTGTAAAGAAGAGACGTTTCACGTAGAGAGTGATCGTGCTTCAGCTTAGTCTGGATGAGAGTGAGTCCACGATAACAGAAGGAACAGCGTGGAGCACAAGATAAATTGGATTTTGTCGAGAGTGTCAGGTGATTTGTCTGCCTCAAGCGTAGTCGACATGCGTAGGAAGAGCAGACAGCGGCATGGGGGGTATCAGCACCTTAACCGGTGAGTGACAGTGCATTCTGTGTAAGAAGGAGAAGAGAACCATGAGGCACCGTGACATAACTCGTGTCATTTCCAGGGAAAGGTTATTAGCACTGAATACCCTGAAATAGGAGTTGCTTGATCGCAAAAACAGTTTCCAGATATTATGAGGAAGGCGAATTGATGGGCCGTAGTACACATGTAATCGGTAACCGAGTCTGTCAGCGTGACGTATTTCAGAATAACAAAGATTGAGTATGAGGGTAGGTGATGGATAAAGAGGATCAGACGAAATTTTATAAGGGCATTGGAGTCATCCTGCCATATCTATTCTTAACGGCTGGGGGGGGGAGACCAGAAGACAAAATGAATGAGGCTGGTATAGATGGGTAAATATAAACGATGTCGAGAGTTGTGGTGGTCGGTAACAAGCTTGTCCGAGATGCTGGAGGAGCTCGGATAACTTGTTACCAGAGCTAAGTGAGTCAGGGATAGAATCAAGAAGTGGTGAATGGAGAAACAGAAGCTTTTATAGGCTGTTTGCACGTAACATGAGGCTAACACCAGTAAACTGTTATCTAAACGAATTTGAGCTTTCTAGCTGTGGTGGGCATATCCGATGTGTGCGAGGTCACCTCGCAAGCTCGATATTCGGACAGACAGTGGAGCTTTGGTCGTTACCATCTCTCTTTACCAAAAATAATATGAAAGAGTTTTGAGCTGCTAACAGTCTCAAGCCCTCTTAATTTAATGAACAGTGTGCTGGGAAGTGAGCAGGAGCTGGGGGAAAATGCACACGGAACATTCATAAGTTAACGTGATATTTCGAAACGAGGTGGTGTTTCGGTAGGTCAAAAAATCACGGATCATTGAGTTTGGATAGATAGAGATAGCTGTGATAAAGGAAAGTCGCAGTAGAGTTAGGTATAGCTGGACGGCAAGGACTGTACTTGTGTTTAATGGATTTGTGGCTGAAGGACCGAAGGTTGATAGAAAAAACTTGAGTTTATAATGAGCGTTTTTAGAGGATTGTCAGTAGGTATTGCGTCATACACTGGAGAGTTCAGTCGGGGAATCGGGTACATTTGTCAGAGGGAAAACATGATAACCTAAGTATTTGTTCTGTTAGATCAAGTTGCTTATTGTTTAAAATTATCTTATCATGAAGACGAGTATCGCTACTAGGACAGGCAATACTAGCTGGGTATGCGAGGCGAGGGTGTAAGCTTTGGGAAAAGTGACCGGAAAAAAGCCTGGTTTTTAAGCAGGTATGAGCGCATGATTTTGTGGGATAGGATTCGTAACTTTGGAATATCGCCAGGGCTGTCAGGAGAGCGTATCGTCTATCTCTGAGGTCAATTTGGGTTAAGATCGCTGAACAGAATTGAAGGGGGTGTAGGCTTCTGTGTTAAGAGGTTTTTCAGTGGTCTCATGTATTAGGTCTGTTGTGGGCATTGTGGTTTCTTGGATGTGGTGCGAAGTACAAGTTCGATCAAATAGTTTTGTCAGGTATACTGATGACAGGGTAAAATGTGCAAAAATATGAGGATACTATGGTAAGTTGGGTGAGT
>LUCM01009677.1:329366-349470 GCA_008360955.1 Fasciolopsis buskii | reverse complement strand
GAAGACGCATTGGAAATCGTAAGACAAAATTTAGGATGCAGTTTCTTTTTTAATATAACCCTGCAATAAGTGGGCTAATCACGAGCTTTTGGGCTGACTATGATTCGCGCACTGCGAGTCAGTCCATGTTTATATAAAAGTTGTCATCGCCGGCGGCATATTTGGCTGGGAGAAATGGTGGATGTTGTTCAAGTGGCCGGGTCCATCAATTAAATAAATCATGAGGATAATATGTGAGATAGTAGAAGGTAACTAAAGCGGAGATGGAGAATGGGAAATCACCACTGGATATCATATGAGGTGGATAGAGAATGGTTAATCAACAACATTCAAATAGTCAAAATAATGCTTATGAAAGACAAGCAGGAATTCAAGGTTTGCATATCAGACAGATACAGGACGAAAATATACGAAAAAATTGTGGACAGAGAGGCAATGGAACTTACAAAAATGGTCACTGGACTTACTGCGGCGGGAGCGGATTGTGATGTGTGGCGAGAGTAGTCGCGGTTTAATTTTGCGAATCAATCCTTGAATACACTTGCCATTGGATTGTGTTGTCCTTTTTTAATATTGGAGATTATGGTGTTTATGGCGGTACTGAAGTCTTGTGGGTTGCGCCGGCATTACCAGTAGCTGATCAGTAACTGGACAATCGTGTGGTTATGAATGTGTCCCCGGGCCCCGCCCGGTCAACGGCGTGGTTTGACTTTGTTAGGTCGCGCGGCATTGGTACTTAACAGCCTTCCTAACGGGGATAGACAACCAGCGCGAAGAATGGAGTGGACCCTTTTGGCGTTAGTTTCGTTCTTTCATCTGTGTAAAGCTTGTCATTGGCGGAGCCTGGAGAAGAGCCGGAGAAGAGAGCGTATTTGTCGCAGCTGGTGTTTGTTAAACAAAAGATGGGATCAGTGAATAACAGTGCAGTTTCTTACAGAAAGGGCCTCTACTTTTCATGAAACACGCAGGGGGTTGTTTCTTCGTTGACGGACGTAGTGCCAAACATGGCTGCTGCACCCTTTATGCATACGCTCAGTCGTCCTGTGTTTATTTAGTCCTTATTTGAAACGCGGTTCCTGATTTATCTTCCGACCATTTCGCCAAGATGCAGTACAGAAAAAATGGTTTTGGAGGCCAGGCATGTTTTAGAGGAATAATGTACAGTATATTTTGTTGTGGGACTCTTCTGGCTACGCGCGCGTGATACATGCTACGGGGAGTCAGTTATAACTGATCATGTAGAATCCATTCGCCGAAGTTTACTATACCAGCTTGCCAAGTGAAGACATGACGGAACGTCTCTCTACTTCTCCATCTGTGTAAATGTGATCTTGCCTTGCGCATGACTCTCGAATTTCGAGAAATATGCCTATTATTATTATCATTATTATCATCCACAACAGCCAGCAGCTGGACGATTGGAAGGAATTCGAGGAGGCCTTTAACCTATATTTCTCCCCCACTGTCACCACTGATATCACTAATAATTCACCCACTGTCCCTAGACTCACAGACCAAACACTTCCGTCCATCTTGTTTAACAAGACGAAAATAGAAAAAATTATAGCCATCATCAAAATACCTCACAGACCTGGCACGGACTGCGTTCACCTGCCCTATTCCGCTTTGGTAAACCGGACGTAGCACTCCTAGTGGCAAACCTATCGGATGCCTCCATGTAAACTGGCTTAGTTCCCGTTCAATGGGAAGTTTTAGCCATTGTTCCTCTTCAAAAAATGGACCACTGCACAGTTCACAAACTGCCTGCCAATAAACCGCACGCCGATCTTGGTCTGACTCAAGGAGAGTTTTGTTAAGGACCGGCTGATCGGTTTTCTCACGGGCGTTGGCGTAATGGGTGAATTGCGGCGTAATCTGCATCTCATGCCAAATAGCTTTTGATCGGATCACTGCAAATGCCTATAACGGAAAGGCCATTATACCCATCTTCCTTGACATGACCACGGGCTCCATGAACACTGCTGCTAAAATTGAAATCCTATGGATTGGCAGATCCCCCCTACTCTTGGTTAACTTCATACGTGTCTGACTGTCCTAAGGTTGTCAGTTTCAATGAAAGACTACGCGAACCCCAGTCAATCAGTAGCGATGTATAGCACTTTGGTCTACGCGGTCCCTTACTAATCCTTTTCTGTGCAAATGACATTTCTGAGGAAGTGTGCCGTAGCGCCCCTTTCTTAATCGCTGGCGACATCAATCTAGTGCATTCTTTCGAGCTCCTTTCCCTACCCCAAACCATGGCCATTATCATCGAGGATTTAAATTCACTAAACGATCGGTTTGCGCAATAGGCAGTGTAACTCCGTATAAACAGAAGCGCCGTTCCAGCCTATAAGCTTCCCGTTCTCCCAAATAGGCTCCCTATAAACGTTCTCCCAATAATAAACAGTCGGTTTGTGAAAGACCCAGGCTTTTATTACTCCTGTGCATGCAAATTTCATGAGCAGGCAACATGCCAAGTTGCAAACGAGAACGGGATTAACGGCCCTATTGTTAAGATGTAGCCAGATGCTACACAAATCATATTGCAGAGCGTGAATGTAATGCTGCCTGATAATTTTCAAGTATATGCCCAAAGTTGATCGCTTTGCAATAAAAAACGTACAACAAGCATTCACAAAGAAACGTTTAACACCCAGCATTATTTACAAAGAACAATGTGGCCAGTGAGAGCTTGACCCTCTCTGATTTATTTGTGCCAAGCTCAACCCCGCATTCCTTTTTAATCTCTCAAGTTAGCAAGTACACACGGCTGGAAACCCCATCCAGTGTTGCCACCCCGTAGTAATTAACAGTTATCCCCTGGAATACCACCTTCAACTTTGCCTTTTAGGTCAAAAGCCTTTATGGTTGTTCACTCCACTTTATGGACTAGATCACCAGACCCTGTCCGGTTCCGTCAGAATCTAACAGAATTCCAGAATGTTTTATTCTTATCTGTCAACACATCGTAGTTTACCAAGATATTATCAATCTGGACCGAGCTTTCCAAGGCCATCCCGAATTTTCGATTCATTTGAAAATAGGTACCGAAAACTGTGTTATTATACTCCGGTTCCCTTTTTCGGACTACTGATACCAACGACTTAGCTGTTCTACCATCCATCATGCAGCTCCAATAAAAAAAATAAACCAGCAGAAATAGACTAAGAGGTGTTGAAGTCCAAATTCTTCTCTTGTTGTCAACACGTCAGTCCCATAATTCCCCGTCTACAGTGCTTTCCCTTTCCTTAGGTCAGCGGAACAGAGCATGCTACCATGACAATTCTCAAAAAAAATGAACACTATCATCCCGTAGTGTTACATGCTTGTTTATAGTTGAATTATTTTGCGTCTGAATGGCAACTTGATACAAGTATAACCCTGGTCACCCTGCCACAGGAGTTCTTTATTATTGATTGCGGCGGCAATTGCATGTATCACCAATGAAACCTGCGAAAGTTGGCCTAAGGTCAGTTCACCCTTAATCCATATCCACTGTCAAAATACTGACTACCTACCTTCCTTTTTCTACTTGTTAGTCTAATTTTTCATTCACACGGTCAAACTTAAGTCGGATTATGCCTCCGTTCCTCTATGGTTTAGTAATCAGCATGATCCTTAGTTGGCACCCAAGCAAGTCTACTTCTGTTATGTTTCATATCTCACACTCAGCTGTACTCGCTGTTACCATTTCCGCCCCCGTAAGGGCAACACCGAACCCACTGGCTTCTCACTCATGCCAGGATGTTGCTAGTCAGATCTGGCGCTCGAGTACTGGCCGTTTCAAGCCAAACGACATCGCTGATTACTTTGAATACTCCCAGTCTGATGGATCTTCATGACCGATCCAAAAACGCAGTTACTGCTGACCGCTGGAACGTCTCGTGGGCTCTTCAAATTTCTCATATGTACTGCTATCTAAGATCAAAAATTGCGACAGCATAAATGACGGCATAGATCTCCATGGCTGGTACATTTTAAAACTTCTTGCTCGTTGCACACACGTATTCTCCGTTGCACCTCTCAATCCAGTTTGCCGCCAGCCGCATAGGGATGAAATTTGCAGTATTGAGATGTTCATATTCATTCATCAAAACGCTTCACGTAATCTCATTCTCCATATAGATTGGCAGACTTGAGAGTACTCCCCCTTTTTCAGCATATTTTTGGCTCTTAATTCTTGTTAAATGCGACTGCTTTATTCGCCATACATGTTGCTCTTCTTGGGTATGACTGATTTCCACCCGGTTTTCATATCTTCAATGAGCGTCATCTCCACAGCACACCTTTTCTTTCCATCAGGTAACGCTCCTGAGTTCCGCAAATCAGGCCCTGTTTTGACATCCGCACTGAGCTCCTGTCAAGATTTGCGCCGGCAATGCGCATACTTGAATACAAAATGGCTTACAGTCCGTTGTTAAGGAACAGTCCCAGCAACCCATGTATGGTCTTGCAAAACAGGTAGTCCGGTTTTGATTCGTTTCTCGCATACTTGTGCACTGCGTATTCCTTTGCAGTTTCTGGCTTCACCTTCCGAGTAATCCAACTTAGCATATATCTCTATATCTCCTCTGATTTCCATGATTTACGCTTCTTCCTCATCAACAGTGTGCAACATTAATCTTGACTTGCATATGCCTCTCTCATATAATGAGAAACACAAATAAATGTCACAATCCTTTGCCGTACCCAGCTATGACATCGTTATATAAATTACATCCTGAGTGACAACGTGTGACTTTAAGCGTCCCAAGTGGGCTTTTCGTTCAGCTTTATCCCACACATGTCGTGCTCTGTCATGTGTTTCCCTCCAAAACCCAATTGAGACCGCCACATGGTTGTAAAAATCTGACCACTCATCCTCACAGTTTCAGCCGTTCTTCCTCCCTTCTCTGCTCAGCTCAACCATCAGCTGTAAAGCATTCCAGGATTTTCGTCTTCTTCTTCTACTCTCTCTCTCAGGTTTGCCATCCGTTTGCCTCTCGAAATTTTAACCCCTGGAGCAGCACTTGCGAATGCAACTCGGGAAATCGAACAGTTCTGCTGCCATCCAATTGTAATCATCCAGTTTCACTTCAGCCACGCCGTTCGTTGATGGCCTAGCTGCCGCTCGTTTACTACCACAAAAGGTTGCCACACACTATTGACCACTATATAAAAGCAGTCCAGATGCCGATGTCAGAGCCGAAGCGTGCACCTAGTCCCCTGTTAAATACCTAATGTCATGCGAACCTTATTGCATCTCGGTGTTCCAAACCTAAGAGCTATTGGACTGCGGTGACCCCTTTCAAGGTTAACCTTCCCACAATCCTCTAAAGCTAGAGCTCTTGGACACGTAACTATTGAGAGCAAAACTATGTACGCTAAGTTACCAGCAACTTGCACATGCTCTTTTCATTATTCTTTATGACTTTACGCTGCAGCCATCTTCCCGTTTATTTTGGAACGCCCTTATCCAAAAGATAAAACGGACACCTTGTGATAAGTTGTGGTCACCGACACATGCATTTATGACTACTAAAAAGTTATCGCCACTCACAAGTCCGGCAAATTTATCTGCTTGCCATTTTTGTTTATTAAATCCAGATGCTTTTTCTTCCCAATATCATCAGGGTGAGCTTTTGTTTTCTGTTAGCCCACCTTTCTCTATGCCCCCAAAAGTTAACTTGCCGATCCTTATCATTTTTCATCGTCCTGTGAGCTTGGCCAGCAACGGTTTTGCTTTATTTCATCCCATTTTGATTTATCCCTTTCCAGCCAAATTGTCCTGTCTTGAAATGCCTGTCCGCTGGAAATATCCCGTAAAGCCTCCCGTCCATGGTGCACAATTTCTTTTGCGATTTCCATTCACGTCCCAGCTACTGTGGTCGTCTTTCCGGCCAAAACCTGCAATTTTCCAGGCATCGATTTCCACGCCATCTACTGCGCTGCGGTGCGCACTGTCGCACGTATATGAGCTGTGCCCTTCCATCAGCTGTCGTTTTTATGCGAAGCAATTTTCCTTGATTTTTTGATTAGTCGGTTCTTGAACACCCGCATTGCGCAGTCATTTTTTCGTACCCTGCTCACTTGTTTAATTTGTGTGCATTTCTGCAAACATTTGGCCCTATTGTGCCTGCGTGCCTCACCGTCGAACTTTGATTGTGCCTCAATACATGCCTCCCGAGAAACGAGAAATGTACGAATTATTCTTACTGTAACTATATGTTAAGGCTGATCTAGCAGCATTTATGCTCGTAGGATTCTTTATTAAATAGCTGCAATAAGCAAGAATATCGAGAATGAAAAAGTTAATGTGAAAGGGAGGAATGGCAATCGGATGAGGTAAAGCGAGGACCATAACTTACCAAATGCATGTAACAATGAGAGCGCGCCGAGGGACGAAATTTCAGGTTTGGGACTTAGAGAAACATGGAATAAGCAAAGACAAAAACGGATGCAAACAATCTGGAGAAAACCCATCGGTACCCTATAAATATAAAAGGCAAAGAAACATACGATGTGTATGTAAACGGCATGGTTTTCAACGTCCTAATTGTGATGATCGGCAACCACAACCTGTTATGATATATGGGCATCTTTTTGGGTGTTTGGATGGACGGGTAGGCAGCTGAAGCTAAATAAGGCAGAATAATAAAGACGCATTCCATGAGTTAGCGGATACTGACCATGAAAACCGTTTTCCACTAATTGGTTGTGCACCAGTGAGCTGAGCTGCAGAATTCGTAGATGCTTGTGGGAAGGTTGGGCGCAGAACGGACGCTGAAGTTTCCTAGGTGAGATATGTGGATGGAAGCTGAAATGTGGTCCGGGGCCAACCGATATTTTTACGAGGCCTGGATGCACTGTTTGGTCCCACAAATAGCGGCTGGAGAGCCTTACTTTGTGATAGTTAGGGCAAAATATTCGTTTTGGGTTAGTGTGTTAGCAGCTGCTTGGCCATGGTCGAACGATTTAACTTCATTAGGGCAGGTTGGATGCTGTCTGGCAGGATAGGCATTGTTTGGATATTCGAATTGCATTTGCCAAAGCCAGCCGGTGGGCAGGAATCAAAAGTTATGGTGGTGAGCGGATGGAAGAAATGGAAACACGACGGGGAGGGAGAGAAAGATAGTCTAGAATTTGTCAGGAAATCGAAAAAATGGTTTATTTTGTGCAGATAGGAAGGAGATTTTGCGGTGACATGTGTGATTTCCATTCGTTTTTGGAGGGAATGAGACAGAACAGTGTAAAGGTCGAGGGTGCAAACACCTGTGAAAAAAGGCTCGGTTAAACCGCATTAATTTGCATGTATTTCGTGGGTGGAACGCCAAGAACGCAGTATAGCTTATGATGATATAGTCGGCTGCATTGAGAGATTGACAGATATGCTGACAAATCAAGTTAGGATTTAAAAGTTGTGAATGGAGCTGGACCACCTTTGACGGCGTATACTCAATGCATTAGCAAAAAGAGACCATTTATTCACCCCCAAAAGCCAGCTTCCTGATTGCTGACAGATCAGAAATTACCATCTAATATTTTGCGTAGGTAAAAGTTTGAGTGGTTTGTTTTCTTAGAGGTTCATCTGAAAAATGCAGAAAGAGTAGGACCAAAAGCTGCGCAACATGAAGGTTGACGATGGCATAGTCCACCTTGGTAAGACAGATATGAGGAGATTGGGCTAAAGGTTTACTGAAGGACAGTACCTAGGGGGGGGGCATATAGGCGACTACCGGCGTTCAAGCAACGGAATGAGTGAAAACAGAAAGAAGCCTGTAACCAGCTTCATACCATTACGTACCAAGTCGTTCACCTTTCCTATACTCTGTTCTCCAAGGTAACCTGAATTAAAAGCTGTCAGTGCTTCAGCGGTGGGTTCATTTACTCTCGAGGATCCTGAGTGAAATCGGAGGGCAGGCGAGAACTAAATAAGTAGTGAGAAAAAGATTTACTTTCGTTTTACTGTATTCGCACGAAAAGCTGAACTCATCCGGAGAATTTGTTGTTTAGGCTTACCGTTGTCTTTTGATTTCTTATCTTTGAGATATAGAGTTGTGAGTACCGCTATCAGATGGGCAAATATCCAAAAACACTGCAGGCAGGAATCTGGCTAGGATGGGCCTGGAACCGTCAGCAAACACCAGGCCAAACTTCAAAATCATTGTGATTTGTGGCAGAAAAAGTAGAACTGTTGTTTGGAGACACCAGCAATGTTAAGATTTTCCAGGTTGTTTCATCTTCACTGAAGCTTGGTCCACTGCGACAATTAGTAGCCAGAAATGCTGCGGAACTTAAAGAGGCGTTAGCCAAGAGTGAGTGTAATGGAGTAAGTGACCGATACGCTGATATGTTAGCCACGAAGTAATGGAACTCTCCGAACAAAAAATATAGTTGTATCTAAGCACATAGGTGGTTTAATAAAGACGCCTGAGCCAATGGGTCAGAGTTTGCTGGGAGATTTAGTTAATTTACTTGTAGAGGAGTGAAAAGAAACATTTGGCTCAGGAAGTTAGTGGTTTACGCCTTCTGTCTGCTTGTCATCGCAGTTACATTGAGGTTATCGAAAACGGGTGAGCCAAGCCGGTTGGGGCTATTCGGTCGGTGGCATGAAAATACTAATGGATTTGAAATTCTTTCAGGATGGAAGGGAAAGATGGCACTGAAGAGAGAGTTTTCGCCGCGAACCACTATCATTCACATCATTCAGCATCAAACAACAAAGCAAGACTCATGAACCACTGCATGTTCTTTAGAGTTGTTTATTTCGGAGTGAGTATGCAGGGGAAACAAGAAAGGGAGCCACCAGTATGGAAAAATCGGAGAATGGAACGGTAGAGAACAAAGAGAACAAAATCTAGTCCCAAAGGCATAAACTCTTAGGGATTCTGACTCGATAGAAAACAGCATCACGATCGTCACTGTTCACGGTTTACTGCCATATCCTTTATTGTCTCCAGCCAGGTAGGTGACGGGTCTTTTGGATCCCAATCACGGAAAGTGGAAACAACAAATTTAACCAAGTTTGTTGTGCATTTTTTGATCCCACGTTGCCACCTCATCTGCTGACCTTAAACTGGCTGCCCGACCTCCACGCCGTGGGAGGAACCCAAAATAGGGCACGAAAGTGTAGGCGAATCTTCTCCATCCACAACAAGTGATCCACGCAGCGTGGTCCACTAAGTTTCATTGGCCAAAGTAGGATATTCTCAGAAATGGTACTCCGCATTGGACTCCTCACTTCAGTATTATTCACCCGGTCACTCCATCCAATCCTAGACACATTACGTGGATATCGAGGTTAGAAAACCTCCAGCCGATGAACATCTCCTACGCGAACGTTCAATGTCCCGCAACCATAAAACAGAACTGAGTGCTCAGCGGCACAGTACATGCGACCATTTAGCCTCACTGAAATATCAGGCCGATGTCACTTTTGCTTTAGTCCATCGTAAACCTATGTGGCCCTTGATATACCGGTGTTTATCTCTAGTGCGAAGCTACCATCAATCGACACCACTCCCAAACTCAGTGAACCGGTCCGCAATCGTTGGTTATTATTCAGACAGCATCAAGTGTAGCACTACTACCGTCCACTCCTGCAACAGCTCCTTATTGTTTGAAGATACCAAGCACATGCGCAAGCGATCTACAGTTCTCAAGAGTCTGTATAGTGCACGGGCTGTAGATTGAAAGAAGCACATGACATCATCTGCGTCATTGAGGACACAAATTCTCTCACAATTTTCCAGTTTGATTTGTATATCCTGGAGACCCTTTGAAGCATCTTTCATCACGTCTTTCATGCTGAAGTTCAACAATAACGTATATGTGTGACATGGTGATCGAACGCCACTAGTCTTTTTGAATGAACTTCACCGAATGCCATCACGCGACCATAGTGTGCTAGTAAAGTGCCATCACAGGTGCATTAACTTTGCTGGCTTAGGCTTTTGTTTTTCGAATTGTGATGTGTTAGGAATTAAACGTCTTTCAAGTTGAGATAAATTACGAGTTTCCTGGGGCAGCGGTGCATGGCGTGTTTCCAGTAACTGCTGAAGAGAGAATATCTGGTAGCTGCAGACTCTACGCGGAAGAACTCCGGCCAGTTGTTCGCGGCTGTTTATCTCGAAAACAGGTGTCGAACGATACAGCATTATCGAAACTAAGACCATGGTTACCATCGTAACTGAACTAATTCCGCTGCAGTCACTCTCTGTACTCTTCTTGAAGGTAGGCACAATCAATGACCCACCCAGGGGAAGCGGGACATGTTCTCGGTTTCAACCATTACAAATGAGTGAGATACCTAATTTTGTCATAGTTTCGCCATTCAGTTTGAAGAGAACCGCGGGAAGTTTGTCCGCATCGGCTGCTTTTCCCTCTTCGGATGTCGGATATACAGCTTGCCCTGGGGGTGAAAAGGAAATGTTCCAAGGATTTCATCTGTAAATATCGGCCTAAATACGCCAACGTGCAGCCAGTTTACCTGACCCTTGGAGTGCCCAGCAGAGTGGTTCGACTTTGTTGTCCACCAAGGATGAGCTCCCCATTTCTGTCGCAAGTGACTTCACCAACTGAGGTTCGCTACTCGCGTATGAGCTTGATAAGTTGTTGATTCTTATTCGAAGCCGCCGCTACTCCCATCTCTTCGGGTACCTTAACCTACCGGTGTTCGCCATCGTTCTGAAAGCTCACGGTCATTTGACTCTGCAGCCGTGAACATATATTATTATTATTCATATTCTTGCAGTTAGAAAGCATGCGGTTTTGCTTCGTTAGGTCCAGCGACCCTCGTGGGATCCAGCGCCTTTGAAAAAAGATAGGTCTATTAAGACAGAATAAACCTACTACAAAGTGCATCGTCTGATTGATTTGATTCTGCCGTTCGTCTACATTGCTAGTGGGCAAAATGCCTAGTTTGCCGGAGAGTTTCTAGTCAGAGCCGGGGCAAAAGTTTAAAACAGACACGCTCAACAACCAGTCAGGTTTTTTGTATGCTCTTGCGCTCACTGAACCGCGAAAATTCACAATAATATAGTCGAACTGTCCGATTTATGACAGGCATGTGCATAACAAAATCAATTTAGCCGAGGACTGATGCAGAGTGATTGCGAATAACAGAAATCGAGAGATAAGGGAATGTACGAAACCTTGGACAACCCGGAAAGTATGCAGTAAGAAAGAAGCAAATTCTGCAGTGCAAAAGTTTGCCAGTCAGAAGTTGAATCAAAAAATCACTTTCCAGATGAACGCATAATTCTCTGGGACCGTTTGTAAGCAACGGATGGCGGATCAATTCGTGCTTAAGTTCAGCGACGATGCGCGCAGATGGCGCAAGGCGTAACCGGAGCTAAATGACGATTTACAAATTAGGTGGGGTTCCCCAGACGCCAAGAGTGTTACAAAAGAATTGCGCCGCAGACATGAAGGGCAGCAACGTTATGATAATTGGATGAAATTTATCCCAAACCAGGAAAAATGCCATGCAAAATGTACAAGATAGCATTTAACACTAATTAACGGCCGACAAGAGGCGCAGGAATACTGTCAAGACTATGGGAAACTATTTGGGGGATGAGATTTTATCAAACATTTCACACAAAGAGAATATGTAATTCCAAAGACTGCTGATTGCGTTAATATGCGGCTGGAGGAAAACTGGCCTGAGATGTGCGATGAGATACAGCAAGTAGAATAAGTTCTTAAATTCACTAACCATGTATATCCGGTATGTTATCATTTTTATTGTCACAGTTTTTGATCTCAGAGAGCATTTCAGGTGGGAAATTTGAGGGTTTGTGGGACTCATTTCGGTGATAGTGGTAACCGTGCTTTTGCTCAATCATGAAGGTCAATCCAATTGAGAATATCCAAGGCAGTCGGCGACGTGGTTTGCATTGACCGGACTAGCAATCGAGCATCTGATGACGCTAACAGCCTCCTATTAAGAGTGATAAGCTGGAAGATTTGGGGTTGTCGGTTAGCGATCGTAACCAGTAACAGCGCGTCCGGCCTGTATGCTGGATCCGAGACATTAAGTTCGGTATTATCCTGGCTTATGTGCCAGCTTGCCGTTGTGTTTTTCATGGAACCGGATACAGGAGACCTAAAGCACAAAAATCGTATCTCGTAAAACCCCCTAAAATGTTTTAGCCACAGCAACTTCAAGCGTACTTGTACGTTTCTGGTTAACATGAACGGTCTATTTTGACGCCGCCAAGCCGGTGAAGAGGATAACTTGACTTGAGGATGGCAGATGACACAATGATTTTGCTTATAATCAGATAGCATGATGAAAACTTTGATTCATTCATTATTATGTCGACATTTTGGTCAGCCTACTTTGGGAGTGGTTCAATTGTTAGTCAACTTTGCCAGTGGCAAACTGGGTACGTCTGGTAGTTGGATGAGGGGAGGTCAAAGAATGTAGTTGCCCAAAGGTACAGAAAAGTCGCTTAACAAAGCGAAGATGACTTCTGAGGATTCAAACTAGTGAAGGCAGTAAAGTCTTCATCATGAACTAGAATTCTAACCCACGTTCATAGGCCTCCTACAGTCCAGAGATGCCTAATAACTTTGCGAGATGGGCTTTAAGCCGGGCTACTTTCGGGAATGATTGCAAGAAACCATGATATTTGCTCCACAGTTTAGAGTAAGCAACTTTGAAGAGTTTTGCCTTGATTGGTAGTCGAGTCAATGGAATTTTTAATGAGCAGCATCTACTGCAAAGTCGATACAAGCGGCTGCCAGCGTCATATTTGACGTTTGTAGCAGAATGAACATTATTATGGCAAAGGTTGAAAAGAAATGCAAGGTTTTATTTGACTTGGATAAGCAAAAGTGGTTCAAAACCAAGCATCTCGCATCTGGCCCTGTATGGTAGGCCAGATGAAGGATCAAGTAGTGATCAGGGGAACGCCAACTCTATAATCTGCACTACGTTCTGATGAACTTTACACTTGTGCGGGAAGATACTCAGGCAATGCTGGAGGTGGGGTCTAGGTCGGGACTTGGTGACTAGCCTGCAATCCCGAGTTCGGAATGAACTTAAGCAGCTTTTTTAGCTGCTGCGTTTTGGTGGTGGGCTTGCTCACGGATGGCAGAAGACTAAAACAACAGTAGCTTGAAATCTTTAACCGTTTGTGATGAAGAAACGGGCATATCACTCATAGAACGGGAGCCCCGACGGGCGTGTCATTTATGTAACCAGAGAACATTTGTTAGCAGAAACTTCATGTGCCGCTTGGACTTCAGAAACCACGTGGCAGAGTAAGGTCTACCGTTCTGGATAGAACCGCGTCAGCGGTATTTTAGTGCGATATCGTTATGTGATTCAATTGTCTAGTTATGGCGCCCAGTCGCTGTTCGACACCAACTGTACCGGCCATTTGTGCCAGAATAATTTATTGCCTTCAAAGTGGGAGAAGCCTTTCCCCGTTATCCGTTTGTTGAAGCGACAGGACAGGGCGTTCACCTAAACAGGCTTCTGATGCTCTAAGTGCTTTGACTTGTGCCACTTTATGTCTGTGCATTTTTGCCGTTCCAGAGCTCTTTTTCTGCTGCGGCATACCTGAAACTTAAGTCCAACCATTTCAACCAAAACAATTTGGCAGGACTTGGCTCCGCTTCCACCAACCTACCTTCAGTTCTAACTCTAATAACGCAACCGTCATGAATCTTTTATTTCAACCTTCCGTTTTTGCGGCGCAAACGTAAGTTTTTCAGCTATCAAACACTGCTTTCCACATTTCTGGAAGCTCCAGAAGTAGCTTTATACCAAGAGACACGTAAGTTCTTGTTGAACGGCTTCTTCTAGGGAATCATCTACAGGACGCAGTTGTTATACTCCACTGGCGGTTCTGAATTGACATTGCCGCCACTGGAGCATAATACAAGCCGTTACCCCAGTTGGTACCAAACACTTCTTTAACGGGGTCTATTAAAATGCCTTTCAATAACTTCAAAATTTTTCGCATGACCCCACAGTTCTATTTGCAAGTCCTTTGGCCTGGCAGTTCCCTGTCGGCATTTCCAATCAGGTTAACCATATTTGCCCTTTCACCATATCGGCGCACTCTCCAATACCCTGGTGCAACCGTTGGCTATTTGGCTCCCACGGAAACCACCTCACTGATATCATACGGCACAAAAGGTACTGGTAAGTTCACCATACGCCTGAGGGGCTCCTGCTATCTAACTCAAAATATAAGGAGGCTATGGGTGCTGGGAACCAACAAACCTCGCGATGCCATCCTGGAAACAAAGGCTTGGTTAACTGATCAGAGCTCTGGCTCATCGTTTTCTTTGGTGAGCCACAACTTCTACAAGCAGGTCGGGTCCCAGACAAAGTAGTTTCCAAACCTGCATCGAGCAGCTCCATACAGCTTCCATCCTCCAACATGCTAAGCTTTATGCCACCGACAATCTATGGCATTAGATTCAACCAAGGGAACTCTCAATCTACAGAGGATGTATATACCAACTCCAAGCTCGAATAATTCTAACATTTGTTTCACTGAAGCGATTATTTGACTGTGTTCTCTTCAACTGAAAGATAATTGCAGGTGAATTCTTCCTATCCATATCCATCAACCCCACTTGATTCTTTCCTCAGGATGCAAACCAAAGAGTGGACTCAACATGAAACCTTTCCCTCAAGGCTTAATGATATTTCAGAGCTAGTATTTACCTAAGGCACCCTTAGTGCTAAAGTCTCAATACAAAAATCTTTCCCACAAGATGGCTGCGCACAGCTTTCTCTTTTATACCGGACACATGCCAAACATAATGTCTTTTCTGCCTACATGTGGACCGCATGTGATGAAATCCCTGACGATCTGCGAATCCTTGATTAGTCCGAGGTTCTCACTTTCTGACCGGCAGAAAGCAGCGGACAACATTTACACCAAACTTCTTTTAACAATTACTCGTCTGTCCACCGCAAAACACCCAAAAATCCCAAGAAGCCTGATAAGTTTTGTCAGTTCCAGCTGAATATTCTGGAGGCCAGGAAATTATTTACTAACATGGCAGACTCTGTTTTTGCCAGCTAACCGCTTGCAACAAAGTATTCCTGCTTCATCCAAACTAAAGTTCGGAAGACAAGGAACTTTAACACATTTATCGGTAGTTCAGAAGATCTCCCAGAATTTAAGATCTTGTTCGCTTCTAGACCGTGGGCCATTCCTGGGTTAACCATCTTCAAAGTCTCGCACACACCGTCACTCAACAGAAACAGCGGAAGCTATTAATAATTACTTCTACTCTTGTTGTGGGAAATCTACCACGCTCTGAAAATTACCCCATGCTGACCTCGCATATTCTACCTATCCCATTAGACGTTGCTAGCCTCATGACGGCGATTGAATACGCCAAGCCAACCCACAGGCCTGGGCCTCGTGGTATCCCACTTGTTCTATTCGCACCGCCTGCCCGGATCTTTCTTCACCTGTATTAGATTTATTCTCGCTCGCCATGTCTAAAACTGCTTTCCCGTCACAATGAAAGACCTTAATTATCGTTCCATGCTACAAAAATGGTTCCCTGTATGAATCTGAGAACTGTCGCTCTGTCACCTACAATCCAACTCTATCCAGGCTACTTGACAAACGTAATAACCTGCCACAGTCTAATCAACCCCGCCCAACATTGCTTCCGGAGAAATCAGTCTTCTCTCGCTTGTTGGTTTGACTTCCTTTCCTAGTTGCTCGGAATGTTGATATCCACCGGTCGATGCCCATAATAACTTCATCCATGACAGAAGCGCTGGACCATGTTTCTCACCCTCGATTTCTGGCCAAAATTAGGACGTGTGGAGAAACAAATCCACTCCCATTATGTTCTTAGCCTTATGATCCATTTCATTCGTCAGCATTGGCAGATGTTTGTCCCAGCCTTTAGCTACAATCAGTGAGGCTGTTCGGGGTAGCGATTTTGATTTCCTTTTATTCCTGCTTTGTTTTTACGCTATATTTCAGGTTATTCTTCATGACGCACCAATGCTTTTTGTCGATGACATATGAATAATCCACTCTCAAGAAGCTGGCGCATTTTAATCTACACTTGCACTGATGAAGACCCAAAATTTCTTGCTAGCTAGTGTACTAGGTGGCGCGCAAATTCCTCTGCTGCCAAAAGTTCCAAAATGCAGTGCTTCCCTTTGGTCCTGTCCACAAATAGCATAGACACTTCTGTGCCGCATACCGTTAAGTATTTAAGACGGGTTAATTGTTTTTCAACATTCAAAAAGATACCCATCATCAAATTGAAGTCGATAAATGGAACACTAAAATGATCCCAGTTATCTTCACGTGTATGCTCAAAGTTGATCTAGCCACGGTCAGGAATGTGGGTTGGGGCCTTTACACGAAACATCTTTGGCGCCTCCCCCAACCCCGACAACAGGGCCAGATCCGAGCTCATCTGTCATGAAAAAACTATGACTTCTTCCTATATATTTAACTCTTGCCAATCTGTTCTAGGTTTACCATGATAATATTCATCTTTTCAAAATCGTCATATATACGGCCCCCAGCCCCGTGCCCACTTGGCCTCAGATACCAGTGGTTAGGAATCCCCATTGCTTGGAAACCGATTAGGGCAAGATTCTTCATTGCACGTTTCTTTCCAGAACAATCTTACCATTTTGCTCTGGCTATTTTCAAGTTTATGCTAGTTTAAAGCATAGGTAGCTAAGCTACTAGATATACAACTTCCAATTAACCCCACACAAGCTACCACTGGACTAAATGAGGCCTGCAAAAATGAATTAGTCTTCTGGCGTTTAACACTATGGATTTTCGGGATGCAGCCTCGTTATTCTGCCCTGCATTCTTGACACCTTCATAGCAATATCCTCCCTGATCTTCCCTTATTTTGTAGTGGATGGTTTCTGATTCACACTGCCAAAGGCGACTAACAGTTGTAAAATTCCTAATGTTATTTGGCAAAAAATTCAACGTACTTTTAAGTAAAACGTGCTCTCTGATCTTAAAACACGTTTCACCTCCATGCATCATCCATTTTATGGTGTCCCGTTTTTGGCCCAGAAGCTCAAAATAATTCGCTCTTGACAACTGCAAGAGTGTCACCTAGCCCAAACATTTGACCTGAAAAATAAAGTCTAGTTTGTAACTTTCACGCAATCGAAGATTTTTGCCGGTCTGCTGCTTCATTCTTTAAGCAAATGAATCCTCATGGTTAACAATATCAAAAATAGCAATTGTTATTTATACTGAATATGCAGCAGAAAACCGGGTCAACAAAAACAATAGTAGATTCACGTTTGCTGTAATTCATCTGTCACCGACTCCCAATACATTGACATCAATGGTCTTCCATTTCAATATATGCTATTTTTACTGGGTCAGCGGCGCAGAGGAGACTGATAATGAAAACGGTCAATCTTTAAATTGGCCCGAAAACCTCACCTAATAGCTCCGAAAATGTTGCCAAATTTCGCTAATGGAAAGCGCTTTGTCAACATAAGGGCAGCTGCAACGATGCAAGACTTATCTCAGAATGGCCCCTGAAATTTAGGTGCGAGTCACCTCGGTGTCAACTAGGGCACCTTTCAAGAGCTAACTTATGTCACCGACACTCGTCAATCACCCTTACCGTCTCATTCTGCAACGGAAATGTTGACTCTTCCCTTTGTTCTTTTTTCACGGCCGCTGCGCCTAAGTTCAGAGATTGATAGTCCATACTATGCCACAGCTGGGAGCACCGATGGCATTCCGTCCTTCTAATTTTCTATTCTTTTGGCATAGCCCGGGTCGGGTTGTTACTCTGTTTTTCTCTATCTCTGCCTCCGATTCATCGATGGTCATAAGAAGAAGCTGGCACCAATGTCAGAACATTTCCTTTTATCTTGCACCCACATTTTGCCGTCATTGCTGGCATCCACCATCTCATGGACAACTTCGTTTAGATCTTCGGCTCACCTGGGCGTCCACAAAGACAGTGATTAAGTTTTGCAGGGATGCACATTGTCACGCCCACTCTCGAAGGACATCTGAAAGACTCTATCTCCATCATTCCTAATAGCCACGCTGCACAGTAAATTGGGACAACAATATTTATGCTGGTGATTCGCTTGAAATCGGTGACGCTTAAAACGTTTCATAATGCTTATGCTTCGGTCGTTTTAGAAGCATCGCCAACTCACTGAAGACTTACCCTGGCATCCAAATTATTCTAAATTCGTTCATATTCACCCAATCCCAATGGCAGTTTGGCCCGGTTTTTTCCTTCGGGAGAGCTATTTCAGTACGTCTGATGATGCTGAGATGTACGTATCCCCACCGTTCCCGTATCTCATAAAGTGATAGTGCCGCATCTCCTCGTTATCCCTCGCGGTTAACAAACCCACTTCATGTGCACAAAGACCAGGTGATGTTTATCGAAATTTTCTTTAGGAAAGTCTTCCTTCTTCCAGGCATCAGAAGGGGTCCCGCCAGTGGATTCCCGGGAGATTATCTAGCACCAACACATTTATCTTCTGCAACTTGAGCATTTTCAAAAATCGATTGTTTATCTACATCTCGTTGTCTGCCCGATAATGTTTTGCTTTTTCCATCTTAGTTCTCATCTTTGGGTTCCTTGACTTTTTCCGCCGATAGTGGATATATTTGAATGCCCCTAGAATTCTGATTCTGAGTATCCTTGCACTTATAATTTATTAATTATTTTATTATCCACTTAAAATTTCCACGGTTGTCTTCGTATGCTGCTTTTGAGACCGATGTGGATATAGCGTCCACTGGGAAGCTCCGCAATGGGGCTGGTTCTAGGCGTTCGAAGCAACGTCCTAGAGTCCCGACAAATGTTTGGCACGTGGTGCTGTTTGGTTCAAAAATTCCCTTTTATTGCATCGTGGTTAGTGTGAAACGGATTAAATCAATCCGAAGGGAATGGAACAGAGAACCTATGCTCCGCTGACTGTCATCGTCCGCATGGTACTCCAGAATTATTTATTTTAACAGGGAACACTATCAGATGCAATAAAGTTATACGCCCTGAAACGACACAGTCTCATTTACTGATAGCACCTCGCTTTAAACTGCGGGCCCTATGGTACCTTGTATACAAGAGTCTGAGAGTGAAGATTTTACTTACCCAAACTTCCTGGCCCCGATTTTGACTTGCCTGGAATGGCGGAACATTCAAAAGCAGGTGATGCTGAAGCTGGGACAATCACGTTCGCCATCACCTCAGCACCGCGGGAGCTTGGAGTATTTTTAATGACTGACACTCATGAAATATATTTATAACGAAACGCGGTGCGCTCACTTGGTTGGTCTAACCTCTGACATCAAACGGGATGTTTCCAAAGCGTAGCATCCCCACAAACAGCAAAGCTTAAAGCACTGGGGGCTTTCTTTTTGGCACGACATTTCTGCCATCTCGTGATGTCAGGCATGTCTAAAATGTACCTTTACTTATTCAAATATAGGTATAAATGAGTCTGTTGTACACGGTCAAGCGCGCCATCTGCGATAACATGGAAAATATTTTTTAATCACTTAGTAAATCCATTGTGAAGGGCCGTCAATTCAAATATAATACTCTTAAAATTATAATTCCTTTGCGGTATTAAACGACAAATATAAACCCACTATGAAGTTAGATGAAATAGAAGTGTTGCTTCAATTCACGGATTGCGACCACAGGCATATTAACCTGCCTAGACACATAAATACATGGTACTTAATTAGGATAGCAGTGTCAACCAAGAGGAAACCCAAAATATACAGAAAATCCTTCCCAAATCAATTAAAACAAAAATCTCTCGCGGATGACTAGCCTAACTACAAAGAAATAACAAAGGAACATCTGGTGCCGCAAACGGGAATGCAACTTACCGACAAGAATAAAGGCTGGTCAAGATGGCTGCGTGCAGGGAGAAACCGGCCACCTTAACAAATGGACCCCAAACTCGATAAAGTAAGTTGCAATAAGCATCTATCAATATTACAAATACGTCATCAGGGACTAGTTTTAAGAGGCAAAATATCGTTTTCATGCATACCAAGTGCCTATTTATCCGCCCATATCTAGCCCAGATGTCACCGGACATTAATGGTGGGCAGCGTGCTATTTGGGCGTTCTACTATTTTTA
>LUCM01009677.1:222435-327534 GCA_008360955.1 Fasciolopsis buskii | reverse complement strand
TTGACAGGTGTACTCAAAAACATTTTACTCCCTACACAAACGTTTTTGTCTCGATTACACATTTCAGTCCGGTTTGCCACCGGCCGCATGGATATGTAGGCGCCAGTCCATATTCTTTCGCCAAAACGTTTCATAAAATCTTATTGTTCATATAGCTCGTCAGAATTGATAGTATATCAGCGCCTTCCTTTGCACTTTATTTGCCCTTTATTGTTGTCAAATGCAACTCTCCTATTTACACTACATGACGTTCCTCTTGGTTTTGACGAATTTCCATCTGATTATCATATCCCCACTGATCTTCACTTCCTCAGCCTAGCGTTTTTGTCCGCTACGTAACGATCTTGACGTTTGCGCCTCCGTCCATAACTCGACATCTGCCATCGAGCTCCTGTCAAGTGTTATACCAGCGACACGCACATTTAGTGCGCTTTAATGCAAAATGACCAGCATTGCTCAAGAACAGTTCCAAAATCCCTGTGCAATCTTGCAAAACAGCTTGTCTCGCGTACTTTTGCAGTGCGTATTGCTTTGAAGATTTCGATCGCGCCTGCCGAGTAACCGATATACATTGTGATTTCCATTATTCGCGTTTCCTCTGCACCATCCTTGTAGGAATTTAATCCTGCCCTGCGCATGCCTCTCACAAAACGAGAGATGCCCAATATTATATTATGGCCACAGCAGTTACAGTTGCATTACCCCCAAACTTCCTTAGCCCGATAGGATTGATTGTTGGAGTGACTCGCAGGCCAGCGCTTCTCAGGCAGCCTGAGGAATTCTGTGCCCTTGATCCCTGTTTCTAGCTGATATAGGTAGTTAAACCCCACGGAAGCATAAATCAGCTGGGTTGCCGGCCAGTTTCACGTGCCTCCGCTTTTACACCTGTTTCCTTATGTATATTTGCGAGCCTATTCGGGATGAAAGTTCCAAAGCAGCTCCTTAACGGACGTAATAAGGCTCTGTCTTTGATTTCGTGCAAAATGGTGCGGCTAAAATTGATGGATTTGGAAACCATTTTACAATCGGCACTATATTCACTGATAAAACTGCGGCCTTTGCTCCGGGGGTCTCAAGCCCTTGTCAGTAATATTCTGAAGGCATCACTAATAATATTACAATTGTGTATTTTTCTGGGACTCCGACAGGCGTGCTTGGCCGCATGTTCATTTTTATAACGCTGCATCGCAACCAATCGTATAGCGTACTTCAATGATAGAGACATAAAGACGCATCATCCAAGGTTAGACATGACATCCGGTATGCCTTGCCCATTACAGTGGTCAGCATTCAAATAAAAGGACCTTGCGTATCACGGGCTCAAAACTTGGTTGAGAGACGGCGGCGAATGAAAAGATGTGACCAAAATTTTCAAAGCAGAAAAGTTTATATAATATCCGCGCAAGATAATCTGCGAAGTCAAACTCAGTGGATCAGGAGTTGATAATGACAAAATTGCCAAATATATCTAAAACGACGGAAAGAATCGTCGGAGGAGTCACCAGAAAAATAACATTGAAATAGGGATAAAACTAAATGTTTTGCCATTTTCCATGGTTTCTGCAGCCAACAAAATGAACAAAACCAGGTTGAGAGTGAGAAAGCGTAAGGCAGTGGCGTGAATCACGTCGAACCATTGCTTAGAGGCCCGGAGACAGAAAGGATTACCAAATGAAGGAAGTAAAAAAAGAGTGGTATGCAATACGGTAAATGACATATCAGCCTTAATATGAAAGGAAAATGGATCACCTTGGCGCCTTTTGCTGGAAGATGGAATTATTAGTAGTCGGGGGTAGACCCATAGCCCTTGGGAAGGAATAATAATAATAATACTGTATATTTCTCGATTTGCGAGAGGCATGCGCATGGCAAGATCAAATTATTACAAGGATGATGCACAGGAAATGTAGATGATAGAAGTGGAATGGGATAAGATGGTGGGAGCAATAATGAGTTTTTTAGAGGCTCACTGGAAGGTTAAATGAGATGCTGCAAAGCAATAGGGGAATTACAAGTATGCCAGTGAAAAGCAAAAAGTAGAAAACTCAATTTTTAAGGTCGAGAAATAGTTTACTGGGACTGTTTGCAAGTAGCGGACAACGAGTCATTTCGTGTTTAAGTGCACTAAATATGCTCACTGCTGGCACACAACATGGACGGAGCCCGACGGAAGTAAAGAGAGTGTTCGGAGTTATGATGATATTTGAACGCGCGGGTTTGGATATGGATAATTTCGGAAGTATTCACTGTTAATGTGATGGGACGTTGGCCGCAGTCAGGTGAGGCTTTGAAGTCAGGAAGATTTGTCGGCTTGTCGACCTTTTTCTTTGGGGATCACGTCATGTGGCCTCTTGGCCCGAGCAGGCCGTGCGCTGCCATTAGCGAATCATGTGGGCTCCGTGTCAGCAAAGCCAGGGGAGTGATGCTCATGAAGCAACATAAGCGGTGCGACTAGACTGCTTGAAATGACGAAAAGGAAACGGCAGCCTGGAAAGTGTTTCATCTGAGGGGTTTTGGTGAGTAACAAAGGAATTTAAACGAAAGGGGCAAAAGGCACGGTAATGTTTGGGAAAACAGGGCAAACATCCACGGTATTGACAGATCTAAGATTTGGACGTCGTTGAGTATTGTGATGTGGCACAGGTAGTTTCACCCTCAAAATAGTTCGAAAAATTCTAGTTACCTAGCGGGTGGCATAAATGGCTCTTTTGGGCTTTCAGATGGAGTGGTGTGGAATACAGTGGCTAATAAGAAATAAGGAAGGCGGATTGAAGCTTAGGCATTTACTCAATCAGCCCGCCAGATCCGGCCCAAGTCCGATACAGGTCCGGTGAAATCCTGTTTTTCTGGGATGTCGCTCAGACGACGGGAGTGGCTTCACAGAAGCGCTATCATCCTGGTCTAGAAACGCCCCTGATACCGTTGGTGAAGTTGAGTATAACTTCCTGATTTGGAATTTTCCTTGGTCTAGTTGTACAATGAAATCTCTCACAAACGTGAGTGGCTCGACATCGGTGACGAATGTCGTTAAGCAACCGCGGATGTGGAAACTGGACTTCATCATCTCCGGCAGTTGTTCGACATAACTGGTGCAAGACTATTAAGCAGCATTGCGCGAAACTTAGTTGGCACAAGGGATAAACGATCTTGTTCTAAAAAAGCGTACGGTTATTGTTAAATTGACAACCCTCCTTTATTCATAACGCAAATCAGAACACCCGCTCAGCGCTGTCAATCAGTCTTGCCGCATGAACATTTATTCCACCTCCTCCAAAACCACAGTAGTATCCCTAATGGGTTCGTCTTTGTGCCTGAATGCTGATGAAGCATGTCGTTTAGCGACTGTCCACGGTGCTAGGCGGCGCAGTCCGGGCCCATACGCAGTTTCTTCGGATTTTCGGAGTTAAGGGCTGAATGGCACAGCAAACATGCTCGAGGCTGGCGGCTGTACCCTAACTAGTGTGCTAACTCCACCGTAGCGTATTCCGTTTCCATGGACTGCTTGTGCCCTGTAGGCGAGTTTTCGCATTTTACCGACGTAAGTTGCAGGTGGTGTGGACTCGTATATGCGGACGCATTTTTTGCCGAGCCCTGTTTTCGCCCCGTCCCTCCAGGGTGAGGAAATTGCAAAATAGCTGTCCGCTTACTGAATACCCGATTCGGTCATAGCAACGGCTTTGGCCGCTTTGCCTATGTGCCTCTCTCTTGACCGGCCGGTTGTTCTCCTTATCCAACATTCTCGGTGGTTGACTAAGCTAGCCTAAGAGGGTACAAAGCTAAACCGTTTGAATACCACACATTCCAGGAAGATTCGTGCAGCGTGAGTGCCACTGCTTCAAATTTAGTGGGTTTTCGGGATTTCGCATCAAATGAAAACTGGAACCCCTTGTTTGATTCATCGAACTGAAATCTCAGCTAATTAGGGGTATTGTCTGGTCATCCCGAGTAACGTTCTCTTCGGCCCCGTTATAAGCGGCCCTCATTAAAGTAACGGGTACTTTGATGTTCACCGACATATTCTCGTCATTTGACTTTCTAAATTGGCTGTTGCGGTGCCAGTGACAGCTTTATTGCCAAAGACCGGCATTGCTGCCCAAGGCTCAAAAGGCTTGCCCTTTCAAACTGATAAGGTCCAAAGCAGACGCGTTATCCAACAGAGCTTGAAATACCAATTCTCGTCCTGTGGATCTCACCGTGACATGAAGTATACCCTGTGGGACGTGGTCGCTGTGCAATTATGCAGTCGTGCAGCGCCTTTGCTGATGAACTCCGTCCGCGGATGGGGCTTCGGGGAGGTCATGTTTATTGGGTAGTATAAGTGGTCACTATGGTTCACTACATTGCACCCAGTTGTTATCGCTTTTTCCTGCCCAGTGACTACGTCACAAGCATACATGGCAGTAGCGTGTTCGAGCCCCTTCTCTCCGAGTCAGTAATTCAAATCATAGGATAGAGTGCTTGCCGCTTTATGACGCTCTCTCTTACGCAATGCACGTCACTGCGCCCGTCCTTCGTTGCAATGCTTCAGGTTTACTTTGTGGCTAGGTCCAAAATAATGGCTATAACACTTTAACATGTTCCTACCGGACGTGAATCTCCACCTCCCCCAATCCAGCGCCTGCCCAGAAAGACCTTGAGCTCTCCTGGGCATTGATTTTATGATCCCTGCGAGTTCGTCAAACTTCTATTTTCTCCAGGTCTGGGTTAGTCTATGTAGAACAATCATGCGGCTCCCCAACCAGTCTGCTGAAGTAGAAAGTGCGTTTGCCTCCAACCGATTCGCAACGCTGACCTCAAACAGCCCATTTGGCAGGGATCGGCGAATTCCGGCAGACGCGCAAAACTATCCCCGGACTTCTCGTTCGTTTCTCCACAGTTTAATCCGGCCTGAGCCTAATATGCTGTTCCGCTGCCTCCCTTGCATCTCCCTTACTATAATGCATTCGGTGCAGTCGTCGTTGACCATCATGGCAAAGCTTTTTTGCAGGCTTAAAATTATGTTATAAACTCTGGATACACAGCTGCAAGCCCGTCAAATGAGGAAAGCTTAACTTTGGGCAGATCCCTAAAAAAACGGAAGGTATTAAACATCGGTAACGAGTGGGTACCCCCAACTAAATTCGCCAACATCCACACAGGTAGACTCTTGCAAGCACTGGGTACTGCAGAACAAACGCGGTGCATTAACCTTGTTTTTCTGAATGAACCTTCAAATCACACATTTGATCAGATAATTCAGACTCTGAGAAAAATATTTGGTGAGACACAATCGTTGTTTAACACTCGATAAAACTCGATAAAAGTGACGTCGACGACATGGTGACTAATACAGTACTGGTCAATTTTGAGTGTACCAGCTTCAAGCTGGGTGCCCTAAGAGAAGATCAGCTGCAGTGTTTCATTTTCACCTTGGTTTTAGTTGACAAGGCATTCGGACTTACGTGATGGATTGTTAGCCAAAATCGAACAACAACCAGACAAAACGCTGAAATCAATTGTGGATGAGTGTGAACCTCAAACTAAAGCATGATGCATTCTTATAACGTCAAAGCTGCGAAGGCGTCCACCTAAACTCGGATGTCCTACAAAAGTCAAAAATGTAGGTCACCTATGCAGTCTCATTTGCCAGGTACTGTGGAGCCTGGAACTTTCACAAATTTCGTCCGTTCCTGACCTCTCAGTGAAGACAGTTCCATCGTTTTGACCAAAAGGAAGGCTTTTGCCAATGCCAAGAAATTTCCATCGCCGACTCGTTGCAGCCAGATAAGAACCGCACGAGTATTAAATGATTCGGCTTTATTGCAGCTTGTCGTTTAAATGCCGCCGACGGCAGAAGGTTCATCACAGTCAACATAATTAATCATCTAGTCCACCCTCAGCTAGACGCAGATTCAGATGTATCTGTCAGATCCAAATGGACTTGCTAGACATTAGTCGGTTGCCTGACCGACCTAAATCAGTAACGACTAGCGGCTCTGTAGTGCTGCTCTGAGGATAGCCGGACAATTCCAGTGCCAAGTAAAAAAATATTCTGAACGCTGCACTGCCTAACGAAATCCGACATGAATTTGCTCTGTGTCGTCTAATTAGAGGAACCAAACCTCAGCGACCTGCCAGCTGAAACGTTCTGTAAATGCTTTGAGGCATCCCGGCAGTATATATTTACATTATTGAAGCAGCTCCCCTGGGTTTTTGAAGAAGACACTGGTTGATTTACCAAGTAAATTGCTGACTTACAGTGGAGAAAAGGCGGTCAGCCTGTTTTCGTCCGGAAAGCCCAGTACCGTATGCGGCCCTATCGCTTCTGGACCAGGAGCTGAAGCCTCCGGAGGACCAGAAAAGTTTAGCCCCGTATCACTTTCTGAGTGGGCAATACCCCTAGTTGCCCCAAAGAAACCGAATTGCAGTACACAATTTGCATTGGCCGCTCCACCGGGCTGAACTCTACACTAGACTGTGGTTGATATTTGTTGTTTCCAAAAGAAAACTTCACCAGTCTCAGTGGCAACAGTTGGTCTTATGTTAGGCCTGCATAAAAGAAAGCGTCAAATTTCCGGAACAAGTCAAGCGTATGGAGGGTGAACAACAAAAGTATTCATTGAGAACTGTCCAAAGTCTGAAAAGTCTGGCGTGCTTATCGATTTTATTTGTTAGAGACGACATTTGATTTCTTTAAGATCTGTGTAAGTGCTGTTGTCAAATTGCTGTGAAGACCGGCGGTGGCCAAGCGGATGAGGTCTTGGCGTTTGAATGTAAAGATCGCGGGTTCTAATCCTACAACTGCCGGTCAATTTCCCCACTTGGTAGCCCTCTGTTGGCCACAGCCCCTTTCCCGAAAAATGATGTGCACCCTTATTTCATTAGAGGAAGTACAGAGATAAAAAGATGAAGGAAGAAACTCACTAACCCTGATCAGATGGCAATCAATGATCATTTGACAGCTTCATTTTCCCAGTGCCAAAATTCCCGCTTTCTGGAGGGCGCTCCGAAACTTGAAAGTTACTTCTATCCCGAATTATGTGGAACCAGAAGGGGAATGTTGCTCAACAAGTACTACGGTAATACACAACAGTTAGAAACTTCGTACACAACAACCAATTCTTTGACTATGAGCCTCTGTCACTATCCGTCCAAAAGGTGATCAGAATTCGAGCAAATATTTGCGAAAAATTGAACGCAGGATGGAGGGAAATAAATAGAAGGTAACTGCATCGTGGTTCGGGGAAATATAAAGGATTCTCGTCGCTCGATCGGGTTCAACGAACACTTGCCCGAGTTCGACTACCAAAAATCAACGTAAACGAGCTGAGCATCTACGGCGGAACGATGTGAGAGTTAAAGAGAAACTGGACTGCAAGATAAGAAACCGCCCTGAGCAAATGTCCATAAAATAATCTCAACTAGAATGCACAAAAACAAAACAAGGAGGGGCAAATGCACCGAGGAGAAGACGAACAAGGACGAAATTCAATGTCGGCAGGACTGTTCTGACATTGGATAAATATATGCTAAGAGAATAGAGGAATGGAATTTAAAGGCAGTCTCAGTATAACGTTCATTTGTGCTGCCACATAGGTTGCACGCTATGTTGTCCACATGATCGTTGGGTGTGTTGATTAAGATGATTTGCCTTGGCGGTGTACTTAGGCGGTGGTACGTTTAAACCCAATGCTTTTTCCTAATTCGGATTGGAATTAGTATTTTCTATTATTGAATGACTCCTTCGTCCACTGCGGACAACCATGCGATTAACGGTCGGATTTAGTTCTGGGCCGTTTAATTCCTCCGTTGGTAATAGACGTATAATGAGACTTCATTAACTGAGATCGCCTAGAGTTAGTCACATAAATTAAAAGGGCAGGGTACTCCCACGTTCAGACTTATGACGCTTCATCGGACTATGTAACTTTGGTCTCTCTGATTCATCCCGGGCGGTTGGTGCAATAGTCTATTGAGGCGCACTAGCTGGGCAAAGTTTATCACTACGCCGCTGATGTTGTGTGTTAGATACCGCAGATTTCTGGGGTGGTAGAACTAGTGACAGTAATAGTTGGCTAAAGTTTGGTTTGCTTGGTGGAGGGTGCAGGCTGAGGACCGACTTCCAGTTTTAATTTGGCAGTGGCTGACTTAAAACAGACGATGCATCAACATATTTATTTGAAACGCATTTATGACTTTCATTTCTAATGAATAATGATGTACTTAAATCTACTGGAGTTATCGTCGTGTCATTGTCAAGCACATTTGTTTAGGCCCTTCTGGGGGTTCACCACACCGATGCTACCGGATTTATTAGCCTGCTGGTACTGAAATCAATGGGACTTACCGGAATATGGGTAGAGCAGGTACCCGCTTTATGGTTTATTTGATCATATTGACCAGAGCTTATTGTGGGGGGCCATGAGTGGCTGCAATTTTTTGAAAGGTTGCAGAATTACACTTGAAAGCTCTGGTGATAGGGAGCTTTGAGGGAAAAATGCGGACCTGGTATACTTTTGTTTCGATGAGTACCATTTAAAGATAGTGCATCAGGCACACTTTGGGTGGATTTGTGCTGCAGTTGTCGATGTTGCTGGTCGCGATGAATGAGGTGGTGCGAAATGATCCAAAGAAAACCGGTGATTGGTGGATTTTTGCAAAGCATAGCATTAAACAGTTAGAGCACGTTCGCTAATTTCCTAATGCGGACCACTCCAAGCTTGCCCAATACTCTGGTCTTCCAGTCAGCGGCTTTAATAGCAAACTCCACCAGAAAAACGAAGAATCGTCTGAAATAACTCCCATATTTGAGCGGCCATAACTGTATAGGATGATTTCTCTTACTTCCTTTACCTTTAAAAACGAAATTAGGAAGGCAGTAACCGTACAATATTTGCTAAACATGCACGATCCTTACATTCCATCCTCGCACGTCTCAACACACCGTGAAGGCAAACTGACCCCAGGCTCAGATCAATTATCCCAGGACGCACAAACTAGAATTGCTCCACGGACGCGGTGATGTGGACATTGCTTCTGATCCGTATGATTCATTGATGTAAATTAATGCCCTACTGCACGTCTGTCTAGATATCGAGGCCACATAATTCGATCCACAACGCTTGCGATTCTTCGAGCGGACAAGTCCTCCCAATTGCACCGATTTACTGCAGAATCTGCCCATAGGCGTCTAAAATGCCCACCACGTTGACATCCAATTGCCACGAAGACACCCACACTTAGATTCCTCTTCCAGATGCCGCTGCCCTCGTCTACCGCGAACATCACCCGCAGTTTTCCCCTCGGCAACCCCGGGCTATCACTAAACCAGTAACCCCTATCAGCTAAGCCCACAAATGCAAGCAAAGGAGCGAAGAAACCCGTTTTTGTTTCAAACTTGCCTACCAGCGTCAGATATATTATTCAGCGCATATCATATCAATCTTCACTCTTCAAAACCGACGACGCATCCATTTTTTATGTCTTCCGACAATTTTGAGCCAAAACTCTTCACCAGTGTTCCTCGTCCCTCCGCATTTTTAAATATCTTTTAACTATTTTCTTGGCTCCAGGATCATTGGTAAAATTGCCGACGTTTTGGTCGGTTGACAATTTTTTGCCTTGCACTCAAGGTCTTGGGATACTTTCTTCATGACATTATAACATTCATGTCCATTTTATAGACCCGTTAAATCCGAATACTTTAGACACCACTCCCGCCACCACCGGCTGGTTAAACTCTGCACCTGCGATACGCATCCTTAGTGCGTATAAACACCGTGTTCCTCTTGATATACCAGTTTTGCTGTTTCTTCTCATTTTATGCTCAGATGTTTACTTGCTTGTTCAATGTGACTCGCAATACCCCTGAAAACTTTGATCGTGCAACTAAGCATGCACCTCGAAGTATTTGAGAAATATACGAATATATGTATATGGCTTACCTGTCAACCACTGGATAACCACCTATTTCGGCACCAGCCAAGAGCTCACTTAAATCCTCTCTGACGGCAGGAAACGCAGTTGGAAGTTGTTAGTCTAAAAGCAGGTTGATGCTGACAAAAATCCATTCACGCATGAAGACCTCCAGATTTCTGTCCATTTTGGCCACTATCCACCGCAAAATAGACTCTGCTGCAATTCGCAACGACAGCTATTCGAAGGAGCGAAATTCATCGATCCCCGTCGAAATACTTGGGACGAACATACCAACACCTCCATCTCAGCCGACGTCATATGGGCGAATAGCTTCTGCATCTTTTCTGCCAATCATATCATTCCCTGACACGTTCTTATATGCTCCAACTTATCGCTATCCCCTGTCACCTATGGCATGTGCACCCCATATTTTATTCGCCGTAATAGAAATTGCATACGCTAATTTATCTGCTATTTGTAACAACTCTGACACACACAGATCACAAATTCGCGGTTCCCCTTGAGCATTCACCCATCTGCATAACATAGAGCTTCATGTAATCTATCGTATTCACGTGATTTTCTTTCAAATCCTGGGTTCTCATCATTTCTTGATCAATAATTTTGCATCTTATCATTGTTCCTCCATCTTGCCACTGTTAATACGTCGGCAGGTGAATCTTCCTGCACTTGTCCAACGGAAGTTGCACAGTTGTTTATTTAGATGCCGGTTTGGCGTAAGTGGTTCGGCATTGTGCTAAGATGATTTAATCAGTTTTAACTGAATTGAGACTTGGCGACATGTCATGAGTGTCGGTCTAATGACGAACGAGAGTCGTAACTGTTTGCGCCCCAGGCCTATAACAGTTAGTTACTGCAATATGTTAGCGGCATTTTTTCCGAAGTAACTGGTCAGGCAGCTTGAGATTTGTAGCGAAACGCGGATTTGTTCCTCCGGATAGCTTGTCTAACTGAAAGTTGACCGCCCATCGCATTTGCCATTTGCACTTTGCTCAATTACGCTTCGCTCGCACTCTCCGGTCAAAAATGCTCAACCTCATATTTCTCCCGACTGTCTTTTCGTTGTACCGGCCGAGTGCCTGGATTGTCGGCAAAAACCATAGAGACTCCCTTGACCATCCAATTAAACAACGCTAACCAATTGGTATGAGGAGACCTCGCATAATGCTGATCCGGGATTACGTTTGCTTGCCCTTAAATGTTGCCCTCACATGTGCGTCACCTTCAGTCGGCTTTGCTCGATTGCAATACGGATAGTCCAGACATTCGACCGGTCGGGGAGGTAGAAGGTTGAGTAAATTTGACAGGAGCGTGCCGGCAGAGTGTGACTGAGTAACGTGCAAATGTCAACAACCCTAGGCGGTCAACGTTCAACTAAGCAAGCGATCCGGAGGAACAAATTCATGTTTAGCTACAAACTGCATCCATATACGCAGGCCTTTCTATCCCCGGTAAGTTTGCATGAGCATGTACGTGTACTTCTATTCTGAAGATGCAAAGTGCCAAGAATGTGACCTATTGTTGTTTCACTAGGGGTCACTCACGGGGACGGCAAACAGGACACTGAAGCAACTCTAAAGAGCGCGCTCAGAGGGCACCCTTGCTTCCAGGGTGACCGAATATTTGGTAGTTGTTTGTATGCTACTGTCCTATGATATGCGCGATCTGTAGTTTTTTGCTGGTATTAATCCTCCCGAAAGTCTTCGGTCTCGACCCGCTCATACCATTTGGCGTGTTCAATCATTGCTTTCTTCTGCTTGTATTGCCGTATCGCTACTATTTCGGCAACACAAGGAATACAAGACCTTTCCCACATCCGTTTGCTTTATCGGGTCTTCTCAATTCTATCGGCTGAGGGAGCCTTGCCAACCAAGAGTCCAGAAGTTGAAAAAGGAGGCGTACAAGGTAGAAATCTGGAAGTCCTCAATAGGCCGATGCAACGTACTTTGGGGAGTGAAATAAATAGCTCGCGAGCTCTGTCGAAAACAAATGGCTTCACTTAGTCTGTTTAAGGTGCAAAAATGCAATATCTCCGGTTGAGGTAGACGACATTTCAAGAAACATTAAATTACCCAAGGAAATCACAACGGCAACGACAGATAGACGAACTGTACTACTTCGTGAGCAAAAGCTGCTCGAAACAGAGCAAAAACAATAAAGCGACAGATTGGCTAGTACCGTCAATGAATATATAATCTAGGCGGTGAATGGAAAGCCGAAAATGCACGATTACAAGGAATCCTCGACCGCAGGCTTCAGGTTCACTGGGTTACACTGATCTCCTGCTCATAATGGATGGACTACCGGCGATCTCCTAATAAGGCCACCTATCGATGCAAAGTCAGGGTTCAGGGGCAGCAGGACTCTTATAGATCGCGTTTTGAAGTCCTGTGCTTAAAGTCCAATTACTGGCTAAGGAGGCTTCCACATTAGACTGCACGGGAAAATGCTACCATGTGGTCCTCGATGGACCGCTAGTGGTCCAAAGCGCGATTCTCGGTCCCATTCAACCACGGCTGCGACCAGCGCCTTACGAAGACGGAGAAAGTTTTTTGGGAACCCTGGTCCCGCCGATGAAAAGCACCCATCGCCATAACTCCGGCTGACAAAGTTCCTTTGGTAATCATAGAATGGGTACCGTTGGTGACTCGAAATAAAAGGGGCATAAATTAGGCCTGTCTCGTAAGAAGAATCTCAATTTGTCGACCAAAGCCAATGATACCGTCCAGGGCAGAAAACTGAAGACGACACTGCTAGAAGGAAAATGCTAGTAATAACACTGCGATTCCAACAACCAGTGATGCAACACTACGAGAAAATAGACCATAACATGACAGCCCCTCGGATACTTCGACAGATTCACAAGTATTCATAAGAAACGGCTGCAGGTGCGCTGGGGTTCACGCCAAACCAAAGCTGTCAAGATCGTCCCTCAGTACTGGGGCAAAATGTGCCGCCGGCACATGGTGAGAATATTAGGAAGTTTAAATATATGCAAACTCAAGTTGTGCTGTCAAGAATGGATGGAGTTAGGCGCACTGACGGACGACACTGTGTCCCTCATCCTTGCGGACAACAGGACTTTTGCGGCCGAGCATTATCACACACCTCAGGTAGCAAAGCAATGCTGTACTGTCTGCAAGAATAGTGGGACGAAGGTGTATCCTGGTCCCGCTGCAACAGTTCTTGCCTTCGTATGTGACTCTGAAATACTGTGCATCAGCTGGTAAGCTACTCAGTAGGCTTCAAAGAAGTGGATTTGTGAAGGTTTTGAGTTAGGTCTTTAGAGTCGCAATGGGAAACTGAAGAAAACCAGTGGAAAAACTCCTGGCAGATTATTAGGTGCCTAGTATTATTTTAACAAGGTGATTCTGCGGTGTGATTGATCTTTCTGAAGAAATCGACCATTTTCGGACATCATTTTCTTTAAGGCGCTTTAGCGCATGACATCAATCATGTGAGAGTTGTTTGGTCGCGCTCGATTTATATGGTGCAAGACCTGTGCGGTTAATCCTGTGTCCCAATTTATCACAGTTCTCGCTTTTGAATCAATTCAACCACCAGATGCTGCTCTGGCGTTGTTTTCTTATGCGCACATTTACGTATGGGCAGCATGACGATGTATACCGTACATTGTTCGCATCTGGTTACCCACTCGATTTTCATCTATTCTGTCGACTGGAAGAACTTTATCAACGGCGGCTTCAGAATTCGAAGGAATCCACATTCGTAGTCACATTCCGAAAATCTTCCAAATGTCCGCTTCTTTCACGAGAATACGAAAGGACGGCAGAAGTAATAAATGTCATAAAATGTCGGGGTCATAAATGGACTCCGATTTATGCACTAAGATAGAGTGCTGTAGCACGCAGTAGTCGGTCCGCTTCTGTTGTTGCTGCTTATGTGTGATCTGAGTGTGAATCCGCAATCATTTAGCTTCTTGTTGTTTGATGAGGCATAATTGGTTGGGTCTACCGGACATGATGCTCTAGGTTTTGACAACTTCTCATCCCCAAACTGAATCAAAACGAGGTAATTGCCGCCAAAAACAGGAAGATTCCACCAAGTTCCAAGAAATTCATGGATGTAGCCACTCAAACAAAGATTCAGCAACGAAATAAAAGGGCCTTACAGCACCAGTCATCTTGTAGTTATAGTCCTAGACCCGCTAAGAGTGGCCACAGTGCAGGTCCGGAAAGGACATGTTAACCCTGCGTCAACGCTGTATTGTCAGATTGTGGATTTTTAATTCTATTTCGGAGACTTTCGTTAGACCTCACTTAGATTATGTTCAGGTTCAGCTTCAATTCTTCCAAAAAGATGTGGTCCGTTTGGATTGGGTGCAGTTTTTGGTCTCATGCAAAGGTCAAATGCATGCACATAGTTCAGAATACTGGTGCCTGTTTTCCTTACAGTGCAAAAGGTCCAGAGCATTCGATGCGGGCACTAAGACAATTAAAAATGTGAATATTAGTTGTCCTCAGACTTATTTCAACCAAGATTTCTGCACAGAAGTGGGGAAAATGGAAAGAATTCGATGAACTTCCCCCCGATTGAGAGCTATGGATCACATCTTCAGCAGCAGAGTGGTAAGTGGCCGGGAAAAGTTTTAAGTCACATTTGAGACAAAATAAAGAGACCTTTAGGGTGGTCTTCAATCATAAGTGGAACTTGGTGAGTCAGTAGGTATTCGTATAGGACGAGTGTAGGTTATCTCCAGTATTGGAAACATGACTGAAACGTCTAGAGATAAATTTGGCCAAACTGCCTGACCGTGAGACTAACAGAATTTCAGGATGGAAGTTCTGAGACTTCGCACCTTAAGCGCCCAGTGGAAAGGAAGCAATTTTTCTTCGCCCTCAGACTGAGGCGTTAGAAACGGAATCACGTCGAACAGCCGTATAGTAGTGCCATAATTTCTTGATGGTGAGTTTAGTGATGGCATCACATGGTGAATAATTTCATAAAAACATTTAATCTCCTACTACTAACATGTATCAAGTAATCAAGCTATGTAGGTCATATTCAAAGCCTTGGTCGTACTTAGGCTACCTGCAGAGAAGTCATCTACCAGTAGGGGTCGATCGCTCTGTGCCAGCGGACAGTAACCGTGCAAATCAGTGACGGATATATGCAACATTAGCATGTGGTGAAGTTGAACAAACCGTTCAGAGCCTGCCCGGTAGCGTAATGGCTAAGGCGTTCTACTCAGAATCGTTCGTCCCGGGTTTGCACCCCAGTTTGGGAGCTGTTGATATGCACTACTGATGATTCGTAACAAGCTGAATGAAACAGCTCAACAGTGCTTCCAGGGCTTTTGATGTTGGGATGAGCGATGACATCACATGACTAATTATTTCATGAAATCACAGATGTCATAGGTGTCAGGTAACAATAAAAGGGACATTAGCAAATTAACACCTATGGTTGCAGACAAAACGTGAAAACGGATCTAAAACGATGGTGACATACACTATGCCCTGGCATCCAATTTAGGGCCAACGACTGTCAGAAAAGCACCTCCGCGAACAGGTCGCTTATTCTATCTTTCCGAGTGCAAGCACATCTATCACCATCAAACATAAATGCAGAGAATGCTTTTCAAAATGGTCTGTCAGCAAATTCCTTAGTCCCCACAAGAAGAATTCGGAACTTAATCTACTGACGGGAAACGTACTGGCTTCCGTTCCCTGGATAACGCCGCAACACCTCAAATATAAAACCGGAAAATTTGGGCTCAAACAGATCAACTGCGTTCCACGAAATGAAAGTCAGATTAATACTTTACTTCGCATCAGCTTAGTACCCCTACCGGCTCTATGCTCGGGGTCGTCTGGCCTCCAAAGCAGACTCTGCGGACCGAAGTATGTTTCTCAGTCAGACTCCTAGTCGTTTTGGGCCTGGTAAACCGCACCCACTCCATTACTGAAACATCCTCTAGCTCTGTTGAGTCCGATCACTTCTCTGGTTAAAGCTCACGTTTCCTATCTGCTTCCCATGGATGCCTCCATCACACCAAGGTATTCTGGACAATGCAATCTCGAAGGAGCTCTTCAGGCGGATATTTCCTACCGATAATTGCTGAAAAGTCTTGGAAGCAAATTACATCGCGCTCAACCTGTTGTCACAAAAACCACCAAATGTTGCAATTCCTTCATGCCATCAGGTAAAGGTGATCACGTTATTTTCTCCTTGGATTTCGTAAGTCAAAGGGCGTCAACTAATTCGGCTAGCAGACAAGCACTTTCATAAGTTTCAGGATCTCAGAAGCACCTTCACGCTTGAACTCACAAGCAAACATATGCTGCGTAAAAATCAACGTGAAAAACGATTTTAGCAGACGAATGCTCGTGTTATCTAGATGCCTGCGTAAGGCAAGCGACAAGTTCTCACTTGCACATTCCATCAGATGCGTGCCTCGTGGACGTTGCAAATTTTAAAAGCGGTTCAACCTCAGCTCCCTATAGTAAGTCCAGTATACTTTAGAAATCATCCGAAACCTTCCAAAACATGATCCCAAAAGTACTTCCAAAGACGACAGAAGAAGACTCCTATTCCGGCTAGCACTAGTGGATACAATCTGTTTAAGCATCTGCTTCGGACATGGCGATCCGTTCCAACTGGCTTTGAGCCCAAGGCTGGAGATGGCCATCGGGTCTACCCAACCAGGACTTTCATATACTTGGGAATCACTACCTCTTCTTTTTCAATCCCAGCGGCAAATCTGCTCCTCCACCTTGCAACGGTTCTGCCGGATAACTGCCTGGGCTCTCATGACATTCTGAAATCTCTCCTTCACAAGCGGAGTCAGCACTCATATGACTAAAGCCGTCTGTTTCACTGGGGCTTGGTGATTTGCACCCAGGTATCTTTCTCCTCCTGGTACTTGCCTTTTCTCTAAATTCGAGAATGAGATTGCAACCGCGCAAGCCTCCTGGGGAAACACTGGAAAATGATAGCAGTATGCAGCGCATGGGAGTTAAACGATATTGGCCGGCCGTGGAATCAAGGGTCAGAGATTGCATTGCCATCACAAAATCACGGTCGCGGCAGTGTGATAGATCTATTTTGACGACTCTGAAGGACATGCCAGACTTGTAGGAGATTCCGGAAACCGGGGCGCCTGAGCAACCCCTCAAGCGCAAGCGGATTAACGGAACAGCATGGGATGATCGTGGTTCGGGAGGCTATTGCTTCACGGTTGATGTGGTTCCTGAGGTTTAAACTCACCAAAGCAGAAACATCCGATCCTTTGTTAGATTCAGAGTAAATTCTAAAACTAATATAATTTGGGACGAGTGAATCTAAAGTATACAATCGTGCATAGTGGCAATCAGCCAGGGTGTCAACGGTTTTGAAGAAGTTCAGAAGCGGTTCCTTAGAATTGTCGGCGGTCAGGTAAGGAAACAACTAAGACAACTGGTGACAAAAATCGGCTGCCTGCATGGTGCTTCCTAGAGTCAGTTTTGCGGAAGCCCAAAATGTTTATTGGAGGAAAAACGCGCCGTTTTATTCAATGTGCCGCACTAGTCTCCTTGGATGATATTTTCTTTCTGCATTCCTAACGAGCGCAGCAGTTAGCACCTCTGGGGCACTTTCATCAAGATAGGACATAATTGCAGCTTCATGAATTTGATTTGGTTTTCCAACTGCTAGGTTAACCTGTAACTAAGGCGTCCATCGGCAACAGACAAATCGTTGGCAGATATAATGTGTTAGAAAAACTTCAAATGTTCTGCAAAGGGGCTCTTCAAAGGGAAAGCATTTCGTGCATTGTAATGATAGCAGTAATATGTATATTACTCGGTTTGCGAAAAGCATGCGCTAAAGAATGTTCAAGGAGTAAGAAACGTAAGACACATAAACGGCAGTTAGTATATGCTGTTACATGTAAGCACTTATAAAGACAATAATAAGTCTGATTTCATTTTGGCTAAATGCGAGTAAAGACCACCCGGTAATGAAGCGAAATCCAGGCTTGTTCTTTAATAGTATCATATTTTGTACAACGAACCTTACTCTGACCTGATGTTTTCAAAGCTGTGCTATTCCCTGAAAGTTTACCGTAAATCTTCCCGAAATACACCTCAGAATGTTCATTTTTTGCAGCCTCCGCGAATAGTGCATCCGTTAGAGATTTAACATCTAATATGAGGCCTCATCTGCTTGATCGCGATCCAAACTGATACATCAACCATAAGACTTTGAAGTGCAGCACCCCTGCCCTTCCGTCAGATGCAAAATCCCCGTGTAAAAAGCATTATTATTTTTTTCGCTGAGATGGCTAATATATTATCCAGCGATTTTGCAGGAACGACCAAACGTGAACACAGAGCACAATGGACGAAAGGCAAGGCTCAAAATAGGCCAGATGTATTGCGAAAGCTCACAAGATAGGAACAGACTATGTGGGTGAGCTGAATGCCCACTCATTCCATGGGTTCATCAAATTAAAGCGTGAACAACTGTTTCAAAACCAAATGATTTATTTTGATTGGTCCATTTGACCAACCCTTACCTATGAAGTTTGGCTTGAGAAAGTAGGTACAAATAATGCATTCACAGCAATCCAGCGATGCCAACGACAACGATGGATAGACTGTTATCAGTAACAGTAATACTGCGATAAAACGACGAATAAATAAGTAATGACCGCCAAAATAATAAAAAACAGTATTAAACCCGAACAGCTACCTACGCTATCGGGAGGAACCTCAGCTTACCACCTGACCAAGTACCATGGTGCATTAAGCTTCACCGATAACTTCAAAATCGATGAGCTTAGCGAATGCCGGAAAACCATCCTCGTTTGTCGTTCCGAATCTGTTAGGTATTTTGTTCATCACCTCTTGCCATACAAGCAACTATTCCGCTTCCAGATTGGAATATTTCCATGAAACAAAGTCAGATCGAATAATGTATGCTTTTTATTTTACTTCCATTTGCGAATATTAAAAAAAAACAACTTTGAGAGTAATCTCTAATTGTTTATGACAACTTTATAGGAAACGAAGATAGAAGTAGTCAGCTTTGAGAACTGGTCCACAAGGGGACTGTTTTGGGGCTTTTTGAGCTGGGACCTACATTGGACGTATCTAACAGTGAACAACTATAGACGTTTTCTGCCTGAAAAACGTTTCCAAATTTGTGATGAATCAACTGGAAGATGTGTACACCTACGTCTGAGAAAGACAATTTTTATTCGTGGCTTTTATGCTGATTGCCCGCTATCTTCTTCAAAACCAGCCTGCTTATCTTTTCTAGACAGGTTTTGTCCTTCACCCAGGCGGTCCCCAGCTTTGTACAAGGTACACTGGATGTCGATATTGAGTAAAACGCAGAAGGACACGAAAACTTTCAGTTGCATATGTTTTCGCCCAGCTAAGTTAGGAGATTGTCGACATATGTTGATAAATCACCCTGACAAAATGACCAACAACGCCAGGCTATCGAAAAACGGGAAATAATGACAGAAGTTTGGGTTGCCGCCCGGATGCTGCGCTTAAGCCGCACACTCCAATTTTATTACACTAAGTAGCTCAAGGTAAAATGCACTCTGTACATTAAGTGCCGAAAACAGCGGAAGGTTGCGTGACTAAAAATGTGAGCAAGACCACAAACGGTGCTTAACAGTTCAAACACTTGCGTTCCTGGTGTTACGGTCTCATCTGCGGCTGTCTAATCGTCCTCGTATGGCTTCCTTGATATCGAATCTATCGCAGTTTCGTAGGCACTGATGCAACTGCTCATGGGTTGCAAGCATTCAAAGAGCCGAGATGTCCCTTTGATTTGTGCAATTTCTCGGTGTCCGAATTCTGATTTGATGTTATGATCTAGTTGCCATTTGTTCCCTCAAAAAAGCATGGCAGATTCAAGTATGTTTCAATGAGAAATTATTGAAAGTGGCTTAGTAGTTTTAAAATGCAACATCAAGAATTTGGACATCAACGTTTGATCCAATCTGTCAGCTTCTGGCAACAAGTTATTACTGATAAAATACTAGTCATTCTTATGGCCCGGATGGAACTTCTCGTCTTATTTTAAAGTCATTTTTGGATACAAAGTAACAATTGCCCAGTTTGAATGCTTTTGACTGAAAACCCTTTAATAGTATGTAACAGGCCTGTGAATTTCCAAAGTCCTTAGCACAGTTGACTATATTACCAGTAAGAGCTAGGGATCGCGAAACGACTAGCAACACGAGGTCGAGGACGGGACTCCGTTTGTAGAAATAGTTTCTAATACAGTCACTCATTCAAGTTCAATCGTTTCAGACACCGCGAAAACAAATGTGCTCTTGTGTTATTTAACGGTTGAACAAGCTAGCCAACATTTGTCACTGATGATACTTTATAGGAGAGTCTCTTGTTTTGGAATATGCGTTTATCTATAACGGAACGCTGCCAGCTGAGGTGGCAATACGTTGAATCTCTGAGCAGAACAAGCAAACTTTGTTCAGGCATTAATCAATAGACCCATTGTTCTTCCCTCTTTTCTTTATGCGCCAAACGGTTGTTAATTATCACGGAACAAAGGAAGCAATTTGGAGCCTGAGTGTTCCAAATCTGAGACCATCACAGATACTCAGACCGTACTCGAACACAGTGCAATCCAACTCACATTCCGTTCGCTGAATCCGTACGAATTTTTATTAGCGTCCAGGGAGTTAAACGGAATGCATTGTTTCTTTGAGAACAAGTGGTTCCCGTTGTCTACGATCCGATGCCTTGAATGCGAATCCTTCCATAATGGCTTATGGTTTACGCATGTGAAAAAAATTCTTTAAAACTAGGTACATTTTTAGTAACTCGTAGAATTTGAGACCAATTGCATTGTCAAACAGAAAGTTTACTGTTTCCGGATATTTCTCCCGGCTTTTAGCTGAAAGGAATCTTGCTCGCTACAATGGTAAAACTTTATCAACTTTTTTTGAAACCAGCGTTAATGAACATTAACTTGCGAAAACATCGTCCCCGGAATTCTTTCTGCTATCTGCCATCCATCAGAAATCCCAATGGCCAAAGTTATACTTATTCAAACTTCTAAACAGCGTTTCGCTCTTGCCTCTTTCTGTCCTGAAACTGACTCGATTGGGACGCTGCCAGAATTTACCAGTTTCTTACGAGTTCCCGAATGGAACCACCGGAGAGATTTCATTGCGCCCTAGGGAAAGCTGTATAGGGAATTTATTCATGAGAGCTCCATTGCCTTCTCACTACATGAATGTAAGTCTTACAGATCACTTTTGGGAGATTTCATCAAATGAATCCTGTTAATTCAATGTACGAGAACAATAAATCAGTGCCTTAGATTGATATCACATTCTTGTATCGTTTATGGGAGATATTTCTGTTCTTACTACGATCTGGTAATGTGCTAGTTACGTAACAGAGACGGCCTTGAATTCGTCACAGCAAAAATGGGGCGACAACAGTCAATTAATTATGGAAATTACGACAATACTCCTCTTAAGTGGGCACAATTATGAATTTCTTTCATTACCAAATGATGGAGAAAATCAGATTTGTTGTATTGTACAAAATATTTCTTGTCAAAGCTCATTTGGTTTTTGATATCTGGCATTGCCTTCACCACAGGTGCAAAGCTAACTGTCACATGCTACACATTTACATGATAACCAGACTGAAGAGCATAGACTGTCAGTGAAATCGCGCCTACAATAGGTGCAGAGATACACAGTGCAAGTGAGCAAACCGACCGACTGTTCACGCGGTCATGTCGTTGGGCTCAACGAATAATTAGAATTTGACTGACATCTGCAGACATTTTCAGCCTTTCCTGGAATAATCTCAACCGAGTTCTACCTAAATCATCCTACCTTCTTGTCGCGAACTCTTACTCTTTAATTATTGTTGGAAATAGCTAGAGTAACCAGTAAGAAGAAAAAAAATGTGAGTTTGCTCACCATGACTTTAATAAGGAACAGCATGAAAACACAATGGCATCAAACTACTGCCGAAGTACATCAGAACACCGTCAAATGATTTTCGAATTCTGATTAGCCAATTAGACCAAATGCAAACTCATTTTTCTTACCAGTGTTTGCGATGCAAAGCTGTCTTATGAAGGTGTAATAATTCGATCTCATGTTGTGGCATACACATTCACGGTTTCCAAGCGTATGAGGTCGTTGGGTTTGGACGGGTTCGAATCCTCCCACCACCGGTGAACTTCCCCACTCGACAGCTTTCTGTCGACCGCAGCCCTGTTCTTGAAAAGTGACGCACGTTGTTAGATAATTAATAAAGGAAGCAGAAGATAGAAAATAAAAAAGATCGGCCTTCCAAACACATCTATCGTGCTTCCCATGAAAGGGTTTATTTGCTACTGTTCTTCTAATAAAGGATACGCACCGAAAGCTAAGAAAAGCTGCTGCTCGGTAGATTTGTCTAACGGACGCGTTAGTCAAAGATCCAGAAATAAGTTCAGCTTTGCTTTGTCCCAGTAAATATAAGTTTTACTTTGGAAACACTGAGGAACTCTGAATGGATGGACCATCTTTGAGACATTCCATACCATGTGTCCTATCAGGTTTGAAAGAATTAGCAAAAGTTTTGACGAACTTTATCACCCGGGGACTTTTGATATTCTCTTCCGAACATGTTCTACCAACCGATAGTTCTTCAATTCTAATAAATACCGGAAGTAACTTCATTTAAGACATGTTTTTTGGAAAGAATGGAATCAAGGCGAAAATCGTTATCATGTAATTTATCACTTGAACGAATAGATGTTTCAAAATAAAAATTGCCCGACAGTTGTAACTTGGAACAAATTGGACCAAGTGGACTACTTTTTATTGCATGTTAAACCATTTCTAAGTTTGCGTCTGTCTTTGGATACGCACATTCCGTGAACATAGGTAAATAAGTTGCACTTTCGTACCCTCAGGCCTGTGGGACGAGCAGAAAGATACAGGGGGGAAATGTATCTTGTTGTTCCCATAATGCTTATTTGGTGTTTCTCATTTACTGAACCGCAGAAAAAGTTAACAAAATTGGTTTCAGTGATCGATTAGCCGTTTTTCATCCGAGGGCCAAACCACTGACTGCGATAACACCAGTCTTCCAGCGCGGATTTCGTATACACACCGAGCACCTCTACGTCGAGGCCTTAGCAATTACTGCCCATCCGAAATGTCTCAACCGCAACGATGGGGCAGAGACTTCAGGAATATGGAAGTCATTCAAAACTTTATTGAATAACGTTCGGTTAACCTCTGATGACCCCAAGATCAACAACACAAATAGCGGGGCTGGAGATTTAACGCCAAAACTTGCATGTCCCAACACCACAAATGGACATGAAAAAAACCGACAAACAGATGAATGTATGTTACTTAACACCCAGCTACTGTTCTAGGCAATCATTCCGGTTTCATTCGTTTGTAAACCGTCTGCAAGTAAAGTTATCCGCGATAATTGGAACGTCGACCTTCCAACAACAATATCGACGAGGCGGTTTTACTTATCAAAAAAAATTACGTAAAACAGATTCATATGGCGCATCGTTATTACGATATATTGCAAGCCGAACTCGGTTCTGAAACTGTTATCTGCCATGTGCGTTTGGGAACTAGAACAGACTGTATCAGACTGTGTCTGAAACACAATCAGGCTATCACCAATTTTGGTAGGACCATATTTGTTACGTGTTATTAGTAGGGGATTGAATGACTTCATGGAATAATTCACCTTGTAATGTCCTCGCTCAACTCATCACTAAGAAACAATGGAAGTACTGTACAGCTGTTTCATTCTTAATCATCAGCGATGACATCACAAGGTGAATAATTTCATAAAAACATTCGATCTACTGCTAACATGTATCAAGTAATCAAGCTCTGTAGGTCATATTCAAAGCCTTGGTCGTACTTAGGCTACCTACAGAGAAGTCATCTACCAGTAGGGGTCGATCGCTCTGTGCTAGCGGACAGTAACCGTGCAAATCAGTGACGGATATATGCAATATTAGTATGTGGTGAAGTTGAACAAACCGTTCAGAGCCTGCCCGGTAGCGTAATGGCTAAGGCGTTCGACTCAGAATCGTTCGTCCCGGGTTCGCACCCCAGTTTGGGCGTTGTGGATATGTACTGCTGATGATTCCTAACAAGAACCATATTTACCAAGTATTATACCGTAGTATCTGATGACCTCGATATCGGTAGTACTGGAGGCGAAACAATCAAATACCAATTAAGCCACTTTTCAACCCACGACGTGGAGCATTTATTAAATTTTCGGTGCAATTTCATTGGGTAGAAATTAGTGTAGTCTAGTCTAACGATTACCAACAAAGTTGTTACTTTGACTTGAAACCAGCTGGAACCAAAAATATTTTGCCAATTTTTATTTAACTCTCATGCATACAATTCCCGGCAAAGTCAGAAATGGTGCTGAGGAGAAAGATGACTCGGGTGAGTTTTAAGCAATATGCATAAAATTATTTCCCCTGATGTAGCATTACCGTTAGGACACATACTGCAGAACTAGCCTGCATACCAGGGACAGCCAATATTGAGAGAGTGCCACTCAGTTAATGGGAAAACTAAGAGAACCATGACCGTGCGGTTTCATTAAAATGTGGTTTATTTATTCAAACTGGAAGCAGAATATACTTCGAATTTGTGCGGAAAAAAGTGAAAATTGATTGATGCTTTCGCCTTAGAATTGGACGTGCTTGTACACTACATATATGAACATATAACCATCGAAAATGTTACTCGAATAGCATTATGCATAACCTGTTATTTTGGGCTGACATGCAGTGCAGTACACAACATCCACGCAACCAAGATAAATCTAGGTTGTTAAAGTTGTTTGCGGACAATGGATAGTCAAAATCTTTCATCAACGCCGATAGTCGCGGAAACCAGGCCAAATGTCAATCGGACTGAATCAATCGTGATACGTTCACATACACGGTGAGTATTCTAAGCAGTCGAACGCATCTTACGTCCACGGGATATCAAAATCGTCCACAAATCGACAGGCACCCTGAGATCCGCTCTGTTCAACGAAAACAGATCGCGCCAGACGGGGCAACCGATTAAGGGTAGTTTATACCATCCCATGCCTCGGTTGTAATATGCAATTTCTTCAGTGAGGCAAGCGAACAATTACGCACACGCTTACATAAACGTAACTTAGCCCTACGACTAGCTGGCGCACATGCGCAGATCCCGAGCTGCTGCACACAAAAGGGCCATTATGTCAAAATCAACAATGCAAAGGTAGCGTACCGGGAAGACAGAAAGAGGGAGCCACTGATTCTCGAAGCCCTCAAATCGAATAACTCGTTCAATCGGCATGTCGAGATTGACAAACACTACGTTTTCTTAACAAGATCGACGATGCAAAATAGAGAACAACGGATGGACAATGCACTAAAACGAATGGACCTAGCGATCCCATTCGTTCCCAATCGTTCGCACTTGACAACGAGTCCTAGTATGAATCGAAACGTCACAATAAACGTCAAAACTCACCGCACGCCTTCTGCCCTGTAAATTATATATATAGAAATATATGTATATATATATGTGATGCCAAGTTAGAGAATGAGGTGCTTTCTCGCGGCTCAGGTTCAACAGGATGGCACTGCTCAGCTCATCAAACAAACCAATGCCATATATATATATATATATATACATGGCACCAATCTGTGGACAGCTTTTGTAACGTCACAAACAAGGCGGAGGAGAAAACGAAGCATTTTGTCGATTTCATCAAGCAGGCCTTGGCTCTTTCGACCCCTATTTTAGCACCACCGGTATTCCTGCGGAATTCCCTGATTTGTCTTTCTGTTTGGTACCACCCGATTATCCAAACCTGTTGACTCATGGGATTCTGTTTCAAACCTGGCAACTGTTCCCTTTGCAACTATTCAGAAAAAAATGAGCTTAATTATTTTGCATTCCGCTGTTGCAGGCCGTGATTTCTGCACTAACTCACCAATATTTTGACGGGAGTGAATTTTCAATGCATACGTTTGCTCAAATATTCTTGCTATTCTTATTTCGAGGGTAAAGGTAATTCTGCCGTAATCAGAACTATCATCAATAAAAACGTTTATTGTTTACTTCCTTTATTATTAAAATAACCATGAACAACATTTCTCAGGAAAGGGTGCCGCGGCCAACAGAGGGCTGCCAAGTGGGAAAGTTGATCGGTGGTAGGTGGAACTGAACCGCGACCTTCATGTCCAAACGCCACGACCTTATCCCCTTGGTCACCGCCCGTCACGTAGTACTATTGTCATCATCACTTTTCCGATGGTTGCGTCATGTATGATAATTTGGTTATCAACAGGCTTCAGCTGTCGCCAAATCCTGTTGAGTGCAGTTTTAGGAATTTTTAAAAATTCCCCGATGACAGTACAGGCTCTTGGTTTTTGCGGTAACCTTAGACACATCATTACTCCTCCTTGTCCGAGACTATTCATTTGAGCTCAGGGTAACAATGCGCATCTTTTGGATTTGAACCGAACTGTTCTCATTCACCACGAGTTAAGCGTGACAGTTCGCAAAATGAGAAGAAAGCCGGTGATTTGACAACATTCTCAAATTGACAAGATGGATAATGTGAAGGCATGCTTTGTTTTACGCTTAAAGATTTCTTATGATCGGCTTGTGATGTACAGTTGATAAACGGTTTGCATTTGTGTAAAGAATGGTAAACAAATCTAATTCAGTGTCGAAAACGTGGAAACCGTAGACGTAAATAAACATTCTGAAAATGAATAATGTGACTGCCTAAAACAACTGAAAATAACGAGGTTGAATGCTATCAGGACCAAATGATGTAAGGATTGTATCGGAAAATCGATGCGCCATGTATTGGTTTTAATAGCGAATGATATAATGTTAATAATACAGCGTTGTTGGCAGATGTAATGCGCCAACGTTTCGACTACCGTGGGTAGTTTTTCTCAAGGCAATTTTTACAAAACTTATGTTATTAATTGAATGCTACTTCTACATAGTTTTGCGGTATTTGTTAACTAGATTTCGTATTAAATTTTGATCCAAAATCGAATGCAAGCATTTCCAAGTGTAAGTACCATATTGTTACGCGGGAGTCGGGAGAAGATCTGACCTTCAACAGTGACGTGGACTAGAAGGACCATTTAGGTTCTTCACTAAAGGAACAAGGGGGCATCCAATTGCTTAAGAGGCTATAACATTTTATGCGGTTGCATGGTTGATTTTGTTGTATTTTTGAATTTATTCACCTGAAGGACTGCTCGGGGATAGTGTTGGTCGAGGTATACTTCAACACAGATAGACGGAGAGAGGGAGCAGCACAACGATTCAGAAGGATAGCCTGAATTCAGGGTACTAATAGACTAACAAGTAAACACAGATAATGTGGACACAAGTATCATTTGACAAGTTTAATGTCAAAGGCTGTCATGGTTAAATTGTCTCGGCCATCCAATTGGACGAAGGCTAGTGGCTTGCCCAGTTCCTTGTAGGATGGTGATCGGCCGACGAGTAGACAAATCGAAATAAACGTTTTTCTTTTATATTTCACTTTCTTTATTAATGAAAACAATGCACATCATTTCTCAGGAAGGGGTTCGCGGCCAACAGATGGCTGCCAAATGGGCAAGTTGACCGTCGGTGGGGAGATTCGAACCCGCGACTTTCACGTCCAAACGCCAGGACCTTGTCGGTTTGGCCACCGTTGGCTTTTACAGACACCAAGTTCACTTAGATTCACCAACTGAGTTTCTGATGTACGACCGGAATAATATTTTTCAATCCCATCGATGTATCTGTTACTGAGTCTGTGGGACAGGTACAAGCTACTCGGATTTTCTCGAATGTTATTTTTGTGTCAGTTCGATCTACCGAGTAGTGTTCTCTATTTTACGATACCTTTGGATGTCCGAGGAGCCACATCATTCTTATTATTCATTCCTCCAGTAGTGTTAATTGGATAGCTTCAATCTACCGGTAGATGGAAACGGTTTCTTTGACGAAAAATTGTCAGATTTCGGGTTTTCGCCTCTTTTAGCCTTCTTGAAAATGTATCACTTTTGTTGATCACTTTCATTTGATAAAGATTGAGTATTAATCAGTTATGACAACAAAATCTAATTGGAACAGAGTGAATGTTTTCTTAACTCGTAATGTGTCATCGCAACCATTTTTGCCAAAATTAAGAAATATATCGCCCAGTTCTTGTTTACTGATGAAACAAGGACCTCGATGGTGTTTTGTGCGAGAGGCGATTAAGCTAAACATGAAAGCAATGGTACCAATTTCTGATTCACTAGCCTCCGTGATTTTTTTCCATCATGTTTAGGGACATTTGTTTTTTTCATAATAACTCACCCATTGAGAGAGATATTTCGTGCAAGCCATGTGGCCTTTTCAATGAACATTGATACCTTAAAAGATTCTAACGGAAAACGTCCGTTATTAATAATCCGACAGGATTTACCGTGGGGATGTCATCCACCTTCTCGTGCAAATCTCTAGCAACATGGGATGAAACGCTTGCGATGCTGAGTACGAATAAATGATCCAGTTGCCTATCTGTTTCTTCTTCCTAAATCCGGTTTCTGAAAGCATCAAATGCCACGCTGCACGTTTGATGATTTACTGTAATTGGACCAGCTTTAGGAATTATTTTTCTGTTCAGTTTAGTGATTGTAGTCAGCGATGTCAACCCTCTGGGGATATTACCAGGGGTGTTGTGGAAGAATAATCTTTCGGTGGCTATCAACACGATTATGTACAATATTTTGAAAAAAGGAAACTCGTCCAATGTGCCTTTCAACTAATCCACGCATGTTTTCAATTTGTGAACAGCTTCGTTGAACTGGCACGTTTGTCGTTAAAAATAATGATGGAGAAATCGAAAATTGCTTTGTAAGTTACCCACTAAAGCAGTATATCTGACTATTTCAAATCTATGTAGGATAAGCACCATCGGAAATCCAAGGGTTTTGTTGAATCCGTATCTTTTTACCGACTCAAGACAGAACTGGTGACCATCTGAAACCCTATTGCTGTACACGTAGCGGCAGCTTGATCTGTGTTCGTTTCCAGTTTCACAAAATGCGTCAGGAACTGAACGAACATATGAAAAACACCAGTCGTTCACCTTTCGAAACCTGAAATTTGGTCAAAGGGGCAATGAAGTCAAGCGTTTCACTTTCCAGCGAAGTCGAAAAAAGTTGGCATGCATAAACATCCTGTGGTATAAAAGCTAACCAGTGAAATTGTGCAACTCAGTCAATTTTCTGATTGACACACTCGATAGGTCAACTTAACCAGCTTATCCATTTCTACGGCTTTATACCGACGAAATCTGATGCTCTTTGCGACACCATATCCTGCGATTTTCATACAGATAGGACTCCGATATGTCAAAAATGAAACACCGAAGAGGATTTTGCCGGCAGCTTTTGTTCTGAACTGTTCCATTCGTTGTATTCGTCAAAGCGATTCGCAACATTTTAGAAGATTATCGATTTTTTTTCTGTATCTGTCGTCCACTTTTTTTTAAGAACCAAATATGCGGCTAAAGTGACCGTGTGTTGATGGCATCTTCAGCTGGTCTGGTTTAACTTTATGACAAATCTAGAATAAGGTTCACCGAAATCACCAATCGGTAGCATCTGTTTGTATATAGGTTGAATGGAGTGCATTCTCTGTGGATTTAATCTCCCAGCAAAACCAATCAGGTACTGAATAGAGTTAACTGGACTTATAGAAATAGGGATTTCACAATAAGGAGAAAATGGAATAAAGAAATAACATTCCTAGACGCACCGTAATACCGTCGGAGAGTAAAAACCAAAGCTATTTCGGACGGATAGTAAATATTCATTTTCAATGCAGTGTTCTTTTTGGAGGAAAACAGTTTAGTTAGGTGTTTTGCGAACAAGCCAAAAAAGAAGAAACTTGCATGGAAGAAACGGGTGACGCAGAACAACAAACAGTAAAACCCTGTTCATCAAAAATGGCTATCCAAGTCGAAAAACTGATAAGATAGGGCAGACATAAGGGGAAATTCCCAGGAGGACGTTGGCCGAAAGAAAGCCGTATGCATGCCTTTGGCATTCGAAAATGAAATCGTGCCACAGACAGTGCATATGGGAATTCGGCGCACTAATAACTGAGAGTTTTGATCTGATAATCCATGGATTCCATTCAAATACCATCAGGTTGAATCATCACGGTCGAAAAAGGAATGTTTATGGACCTATAATGTCGTTTTGCCTATTCGTCCACGAACAGAATGAGGAAGCGCCTACCTGAGGGTATTGGTGAATGCCATATCGTACGGCAGAACACCGAAACATTCAAGTTACTCCACAGGGGATTGACTTTATACCAAGAACAAATTGATGCCATGATGATGGTGACACTGATTTTGGAAACTCGGAATAAGGTCCTAGATGCGCTACCTAGATTGGCAAAGTGTAGTGTGTTCAGCAAGAAATAAACTATTGCGATCCGTCTTCACAATCCGCCGCTTTGCACCGAATAATTTGCCATCGTTCCTCAGTTTACCTGACCCCATTATCCACCCAAAGTAGAGCTCAGGCCGAAAAATAATAAGCAATACAACATATCAGTTCCCCTTGGAATTAGGCTTGGCGATTCGGCAGCTCGCATTCCATCCCGTTCTGTCCAATCGACCAAAATCTCAAATCGTTTCCTATCTTTTGTCACTTGAGAACAAACGTACGAATCAGTGTACACGAGGTTGTTTGCCAATTCGTGTTTTTGCAAAGATAACCAACTAACGTGAGATCCGTAAACTTCAACTACCGACGCGCAGAACACTGCTTACCAACAGCTAACATTTGGCATGGTTTGTCTGGAAAGGCATGGGTAACGCATCGCTTCTTCTAAAACGTGGACACGGATCGGTAAAAATTTCTCGGTTTGTCACTTGTTTACTATTTCTTCTGCATAATGTTCTTCGGCTGGCTTATTTTGCTCAGGTTAAACAACAAAATTTGTTTGTCCGCCTTGAGACTCGAAGAGATAAATGTTCCTCATACTCGGTTGTTGACCGAGTCGTGGATTCGTTTTCGTTAAGTCACATTAGGCGGAGTCCGTACCAGATTGTTGATACGGAAAGTACAAAATTGTTAACCATCAACCGGTTTACCGAAATTCAAAGAACAACCTCACTGCACATTAGTCTCCTAATTGGCTAAAGCACTGTGCCAGACCTACAGAGAACAATCGTTCACACAATACGAATAATGATTTTGTTCCAGTACAGTCTTTTTTTCCAAGAACTGTTTACTCGATCCCAAAACAACCGTAGTAATAAGGCAATTATATTGATTTGGTTCGTACTACATTAAAAATATCCACCGAACTGGCTTTATTACTCACGTTGGTGCCAGGCGGCTGATGTAGTCGTTTACTCGGGTTCCAACTGCAGTTACTGTTACTGACAAATATCATGGCAACTGTTACGAATTTTCCTACTTCGTTAACAATTCAAAAGAACACCATAAAAACACCAAGTAGTATTTTGCGGCTAAGCTTCTTGCGTGTGTTGTGGTATAAAATTTCAACAAATGAATTCGTTCTGCACATGGTAAGCGGCTTACAAGCCGGATCGATAATGGCTGAATTAATGTTAGAAGCGTCGCAGCCTGTGACAAAACAAAAGCAAATTCACTGTGATGCAAATGTACACATTCAACCGCAATATTGTGCATTGGAAGACCATTAGCTGGGTTGTTACAGCAAAAGAGAAGAGGTCATTTCATCCGTCACAATGCACATTTCCCCCGTTTCGAGCTTTGGAGTTTTGCACGGTGGAGTAAAATGGAAAGAATTGAAGTGATCGATACGTCAAAAGATGTATTTGATGAAAAGTTTGAAAACGGGTCACCTACTTTGTAAAGGACTTGATTTCTGGCAGAGATAACTTTGTCCTGGTGGACTTCGGAGGGCTGCCAAACTCAGGTGCTTCTCGTTGTATCGTGTTTCTGATCAGGCTTTGTGCTAGAACTCCGGGAAACTGTCGACTGTGAGTGAGAAGTCAGGGATTTTCCAACGACTTTGAAATACTTTAGCATCGTGTACGTAATGCTCATGGCCAAGTTTAAAACTTGCTTTTGTCTTGTTGAATCTATTTTGTATCGAATGTCAAAACGTGATGAAAAAATGAGTCCCGTGTTTCGAAAACCAGTGGCTGCCAGACGTGTCTAAAAACTGTTGTATCTGTCAAGCATTTGGTTTGCGCGGGAAATTCGCATCAATCGTTTTATTTTACTGATTTAATCAAGCTGATTGGGATAGGACAAATAGCTCAAAAAATATTCAGATGATGTTTGTGTATGGCACAATTCTTGTCTGATTCTACTGACTTGATTTCACCCGAGGTCTTTGTGACAAAGCCAGTGAGAATGGATTGTCTTTGTCATTTGGACGAACCGATTATCGTCATTTATTTGCCTTGGTCAAGCGGGTAATATTGTGGCGTTTGGACGAGAAGGTCACAGGTTCGGATCCTTCCACCGTCGGAGCCCTCTGACGACTGCGGTTCACTTCCTGAAAATATTGTACGCTGTTATTTCATTAATAAAGGAATCTAAAATGAAATATTAGTTATCAATCATATAGAAATTTATCTGGATTGAATGTGCCACTGGCTGTGATTGAGATCTGATTCGTCCACGAATATAGTCAGCAGCATAGCATGCGAATGGGGACAAACTATCACGAAATGCATTTAGGGAAACAGTTGAAACTGTGTGGACTATGGATATGTCAAAAATGTGAGGTAGTCTTTACTCTATCTACGAGTTACAATTTTCTTGGCAAGCAAAACTAACCTGCTACTGACAGTAGCTTGTTCACATGTATACTTGTGCGCGTTCTGGTCACCAAGTTCGATTTTGCAATCGGGAAAAATTGTGTTCGGAAGATATATCCTTGACATTGGCCGAACTCTTTAGTACTTTATCAATGATTCCGTCCTCACATATTATCGCGTGGTAATTCACAAGTTCCCTAGAGACCTTTCGAATTGCCGATTTACTTCATGTACGACTTAAGTCAGACAAAAACCAAATATAATTTTGTACTATCGAAATGGTCACTGAGTTATGGATTTGAATAAAATATGTCGACCGGGATTGAAGGTTTCGAGGTTCGTTTCTTTATAGTTAGAATATTTTTGCGCAAGATTCACCTACACACGAGGAACATAAAGGTAACATTGGGAAACTGTGAATAAGTTGCACAGCGGTTTTGTTGTCGTTAGAAAACATCACCGTTCCACATCCTGTAAGGCCTGATGAGGGAGATGCGAATTTGTGGTGAACAATTACCCATCGAGATTCGCAGTTTTTAGGGTAACAGGGTTTGCTTTGAACAGTTTACGGACAATTAACGGTGGACTCTGTGGAGCACTCATCGGCTACTGCTTTTCGTCAAACATAGAGCTGTGCACAAAACACGCATCAGTTCCCACGGTAAGTTAACACGTCGGAACAACCTCTAGAGAATTGTGTTGCTGGCTAGTTTTCAGTAGCAGATCGATGCAGTAGACTTGTTATGTTTCGTGAGAAGGGTGAAATAACTGTGGACTCGTCTCATGATTTTCAACAGTTATTCGAATGTTGATGCATGTTGTTTCACAAATCAGTGAAACCATTAGCGAGTGGTTCTATCATTTCTTGCGTCGTATTTTTATGCAGTCTGGAACACCCTCCTCTGGGCTATTTTCCACTGGTTTAAACTAGGTCACCGAAACTGACTGACCGTCACTGGTTACTTTGTTTTGAATCTCGCGGTAGCGAGATCCGGTTGACAGGAAAAGAGTAGGGAAGGCGTAAAACCAACAAATGGGAGAAGTGACTTTATCCCTTACGTGAGGTGTGTGCGCTGTCTGCTTTATTGATGCTTACACATATAAGATGCAGTTTTGTTTGCATATGAAATTTCGATAAATATGGGTGAAGCAAAATTCGAGAAGGCCATGATGTGTAGTTGTCATTGATTATCCATCTTTCGAGGAACAATCCACGTATTTCTACTGCAAAGCAAATCGGTTTTTGTATAAAATGCTTCCGTATACTGGCTTTTCAGAAGAGGCTAATGAGTCATCCTTGAGTAAAATGTGAGTAAAATGTGAAATTTACGGGGAACTGGAGTTCATCGTGAGAAGTAGGAGAATAAAGGTAACATGGAATGTTCATTGTGCGATATCAACTGTCAAACCGTCAATCAGAAACCATCAAAACGCTTCACGACTGTTTCATTCCTGTTGGGAATCTGCAGCAGTGCTCAGCCAATGAGCAGTGGATGGAGCGATTAATTTGGTCAATGAAACTGTGAACGCCTAACCGAATTTTACCCCCGATCATTTGCTGATTTGTACAGTCACGTGCCACTGGCCAGCAGTAAGCTATTCCGCGGAAGGATGACCTATATTTCACTATTCCAAATATGAAAAACGTGTACGTAAACGTCATTTACTTGTATCCATGCAAGTAGGAGGACAGTAAATCTTTCGTATGCAAGTAAAAGTTCAGTCCACAATTCTATCTTTGTTTAGTGAACTGCGTAGCCAAAATAACTTAGATGAAGAGAAGTAAAATGACTGGACTGACAAGCCATTTCCGAGAGGGCACAAACCCCAATTAAAGAGATTGATTGACATATATCAGTGAGACACATATTGCTTAGTATAAAGATTCGCGAGATTGACCATGAAAGTTCCACATCTCTAGTAATTTCTGCAACAGACAAAGGTAAAAACGTTGCCAAGAAAGGCTCTTTCGTTCATGGTGTCGACTAAATCGAATTGCGGAACTGCTTAGGGAACATGGCTGCCAGAGCAACATAACGGGTTCCGGGCAGGCTTATGCTTCTTATCCTTTGTCAGCATAACGTATTTTAATTCAATGTCCGTCAAACTGGTTTCCACATGACACGGAGGTATATGACTAAACTTACCAAGGCACTCTTGATTCGAAGCAAATAACTGTGCATAGTCCATGATAAACTCCTGTCGTTTAGCCTCTAAGATACACAATATAGTAGGCTCATTTGCACATTTCCAGTCCCTGGGTTGTATCCTCCAAAGCTCGATAGAATGAGTATACGTTCGTTAAACTGGAGGGCACCAGATTCATTTCGGTTCTCAGGAATGAGACTGCAGTTCGCCGAACGTTGGCGAGGCCTAAGCAGCAACGTCAACGTGAAAGCTTTAGCTAAGCTGGATTGCTTGATGGATATTTGTTCGTTCAGATGCATGCACGATGCACTTGAAATTAACCGACCGACCAGGTAATGGTTTGAAACGACCTGAAAATGCCGTCCACCGTCGTTGACGGGGGTAGAAACAAGAATGGGTTGCTCTCAGTTTGTTGGTTAACACAGATGATTGAGATCACATATGGTGTACTTTTCAAATTCCATACCGACTGCCCCCAAATTCGCCTAGATTTATGGGACTACATACTACGGACATTGTACCCAGGTAGGGTTTGTCCAGGCTGCGCATCTGCCAAGAGTGGAAGTATTTTGGCACTTTGCAAAATCAAAAATATGCCGAAGGCGCATCAAAGTGCCCACAGGGACTGATCGCACTCATCACTGTGAGTGTATGTATAGAGATGTTTGTCTGGCTGTTCGTTCATCTGCGAGACACCAGAGTTCAAGGAACTCTGATCTACTTTCCTTAAGATAGGGCCGAGGTTCGTGAATAAACCACGGAGTCAGAATATCTTTAAGAATGTTTTTTTAAGAAGACCGCCTTCCGTTATTATTCCAGGCGGTCCCACAGAATGCACTGGAAACCAGAACAATGAGAGGGATAAGTTGATTTCACCTATTTGGATCCACTGCAGTAGAGAATATTAAACTCATCCAGGAATGCACGACAGTAAGAAGATTTGTTAGTCGAAACTACTCTGCTGCATCCGAGTATGAGTGTGCGCATGAATTCAAAGACCGAGTGAAAATTTGGGTGATGGAATATGAGTCGCCAGTGTGGTGCGGTAAGCGTTTAAATCCAGAGGTTTTCACGAAAGCAACTGGGATGAGGAAGGGGCTAGATTTTTACAGATTGATTTTGGACACATTGACAAGTTGTGTAGAAGAATGCCCTTAGAATGAGCTTTGGACACGACAACTTATCAGTCTGATTGCTTGTTTGGTAATATGTGTGCCTGTCCGGAGACTTCAATCCAAGTTCTTGAGCAATTCTAATCATCCAAAGGGTTTTGATTGCTTAAGTTGAATGGGGATCAGAAACTTCTTTTGGGCGTGTATTACAAGGGCCAGGTTTGTTGTCCCATAGAATCGGGGATCTGAGCAAGATAGAAAGAGGTTGCGGAATCTGAAACATCTTTAATGCGTGATTGCGCATCGTCTGGTGTATCTCCTGCACACAATCTGATCACGAGGCAAATCAGATTTCGTGAATAATTTGTAAAGTACGTAAGTGGTGATATAAATATGCTCCTCATTCGGTGTAATATTTCTAAGGACGAACGGCCAAGTGGAGCGATCGCCTCGACAATTTGGGCAAACATTCAATTGTTAACTTCTTTTCCACTTGTGGACTGGACAAGCCGTGTTGAATATGCATCACTCAAATGCTACGTAGAAGGCATCATTTATCATGCAAGGTGTACTAACAGCATAGCGTTTAAACAGCAATTATCGCCTAACTGATGTTTTTAACGCTATATTTTCCGCTTAAATGACAAAGGCATCAACTGGAAGAGGTAGCTAAGGAAAATTAATTGTCACCCCATAAGTTAAACGACACGTGTACTTGTTGACTGTAAACTGGACTTCTTGCGTGACCGGAAAATTCAGGCTTCCATTCCTGGTTTTCATTGTTGTTGGGTTTGTCATGGAGTGAATCTCTCGATCCATATTCATGCCGTTTATACCTCAGAGAACAGAGTATACCAGTGGAGTCGATCTGTGGATATGAGCTAAACTTGTCCCATCAAAATCAATCATTACCATGGGTTGAAATTTGTGACCCAATACACTGGGCTTAACCATGGAGTGGTTAAAAACTTATCTCATCGTGTTCTAGCAAAACGGCGCAGACGTTGATGCGTGAACGCGGACAGTTTTTGGATGTTTTCCGTTTGTAACGGCCATGTTGCCGAGGCTGTTGCTGTGAGCAAACCCCTGGATTAAAAAGCCAACTTGTGTGCAGTAATCGGGTACGGTACAGACGCCAGTTGGTACGTGAGCATCAAGTACGAAAACTTATCTGTTTCATTCTCTTCGGCAAAGACTAGCTTCGGCTTCAAATCAGTCAAGTCCCGCGATGAGCAAGAATTGGACTTCACCTGTTTTACCTCCAGCAACTAGAGGGTTCGATGGAATCGCTCTGAGGGGCAGCGTCAGAAAACTGCAAGAGACGACATCATCATTGCATAGGTTAGTGATGAACGTTGGATTTATAAACATAAAGCCCGGCGCTCAGAAATGCTTAGAAAAAGTCTAAATTGAAAGGCAAAATATACGAATATCCGAAATTGTTGAAAATCGTCGAAACCATGGTGCTGGAGTCGAGATGTACTAAATTTTTATAATGAGCTTCGACGTTCGATCACTACTTGGAATCACGACGGATAAGAATGACTCTGTCCACCCTCGGGCACTACGCAATTTTGCGACATTCTGCCCTAATAAAACCTGACGTCGTATCGATTCCAACGATGCTAAGATCAAACAGATTAGCTTTGATACATTCTTTGCTGAATATGTGGCTCATTTTTGAAGTGGAGCGGTGTTGCTATTCGCTTCAGTGAACAAATCTGTAGACGAATCTACAAGTATTTTCCATTTACTACTGACTACACCACTGCCTCTTCTCCCGAATGGAAATCTAATTACCTATATCAGTCCAAGATCGGCGCGATTAAGATCATTCAGACTACTTGAAGTTGCTGTTGGTGTAAGAATAATCGGTTTTCTCATCGCATTCAAAGTGGTTTCGTTGTTTCCATTCTACATTCTCTGTGTCATATTTGGCGTAAAACGTTCTAGACTTATTTTGCACATTTACCATTATATTTTCTCCCAGTAGACCGATGAGTCTAGACCAAGAATACTTTTCCAATTGTTCGTTGCTCGCCAAAGGCGGGGGCTGACCACTGCGTTTTAAATTTTTCTCACATTTTCACTGAGAGTAGGGGTCGAACGACATGGGAACAGAAAACTGTCACCTACAGTTTTCAGTGACTCAGATATTGGGTTGGGTAGATCTGGATTTAATCTTATATTTTTTCAATCTGGCGTCTGTGTGTATCCATGTCGTATGACTAAATAACCAAATATCTTCCAAATGAGACGGTTGACCGTGTGAGATGAAAGCTGTTCACTTTTGTACCAGGGCCAAATGATGTAAGGAGTGTATCAAAAAGTTGATGCGCCATGTATTGGCTTTATTCTGAGTGATATAATGTTAATAACACAGCGCATTACATCAACCGACAACGTTATGTTATTACCAGTATATCATTCACCTTTGTTTTTTCGGGGCTAGTAAACTGCGTGAAGAAACACGGACCAAAGATGAAGTGCAAATTGAGATTTAGCTTCACGGGACAAGAACTTTGAATTTGTGATATTCATTTTTGGCAGATGGTGATTAAAGGAAAAAGGGGTAAAATGATTGTCCAATTAAGCAGTGTTTTTTGCACAGGTTGTGGGCATAAATGTCTGCTCACTGCATGTGTCTATTCAACTGTTTCAGATAAATTTCCGTCGGCAACCGCGGATAACTTACCCCTGGTGGTTTACCACCTTTGCTGTTAGAAGTTTTGACCAGTGTGCTACACCTCATGTCGTCACATGTTTTCCGGATGGCGTCTATATATTTAAACGTTACTGATGGCGGTTGCAAAATGGTCTCTAGCAAACGAGTGGCTACAAACGGTACCGGAAGTCTACGTCCTATTTTAACATGCTGATTGCATACTCCATATCACTTTGTTTGTTAAATTTTGTAGCCAACGTCGTCTTTTACACACCAAATCTCCACTTTGAGTAGTGAAAGCCTTTTGCTGTTTCTCTTCAGACTGAAAATAAACACGCTGCGATCAAACACCGTGTTGCGGACTGACCATGTACCATTTGTTTTGCGTAGTAGAATTGTCGGTCTGCAAACTGTCACCCGCCTTAGCTCTATCTTCGAATGTCGAAACAGCTCAGCCTCGTTTGATTCGTTCGATCTACAACCTTCAGCCTGTTAGTTAAAATCTCAACATCACGTTTGTCGTTCAGTCTGTTTCGTTTTCTGTCTGCAAAAACTAAGTGAAATTGATGGACATTGCTAATCAGTTTGGACATTGATTGCGTTTTCCGAATAGATAAAAGAAGAGACAATCGGATGTGCACAGCAAAGTAGGCCAAACAAACCGGATTTCTGAGAGACGGTTTGGCAAGAAGCAGTTGATTCCTCCAATCGAAACTCATTTATTAATCAACTGAGCTGTTGCATTCAAAACATGTCATGCTTCTCTTTTGAGATTTTTGTATTGAAAGTACTTTCTATCCTTTTATGGACGGAAGAAGGTTGAATTCTTTGGGAAATTGCATATTATCGATTTCGTGTGTCGTCTAATTTGGAAAGTTGACGAACGTTGCATCAGACCTTCGGCCCGCTTGCCAGGGAGAGGACTGAACGATCACATCCGAGCAGACTGGACAAGGGAAATCAATAAATAAATAAACTGCGCTAACCCTATAACTGTCAGCACCATAAAAATGTAATCGAAACGGCGGATCGCGGTTGATAAAAAATATCGATAAGCTGGAAACAAATTGAATTTGACACTTTCTCGAATTGTTCATTTTCATTTTATTTTTTTATTCTTAGGCACTCGTAAATTTTCTTTTCCTGCAGGACTGCAAACAGGTTTTACCATCTGCCTAAACGAATATTCAGTCAACCGCGAATTTGTTCTCAAACTCTCAGTGTATAAAATGAAGTTCAATCTTGTGGCTGTCGCAACAGCTGCGAAGCAATGCATCGCAACCGTGCAAATTTTTAACAAATAAATATCCTATCGCTTTTGTCGTCTTCTCTTAAGAAGTAAACTGTGAATTGATTAATATGGTCAACGCAAAACATGTGCATGACCCGCTTCTTGGCAAAAAAAATCGGTGCAGATTGAATTAACGAAACAAATGGCCACGGACGTTGTCGCGGAGCATGAGACGAATGCGTATAGCAACGAAATTCTCAGTTTGAGCAATCTAAAATGGACAAAATATGGACGGGCCATCGTTCGACGACTCATCACAGTGGTGGTGATTTGGAACAATGTTTATATGTTGACAGAAAACAGGTCCAAGGGGTTTGCAAAGACTAAGAAACAGCTTACTTGTTCATTCGTGAGTCAAACAGATCTGGGCGTACCCAAGCCTTTTTTAGCGGGACAAGTTTTTCCTAATTTATGGAAATTTTATATCACAGGCAGGTTAACCTTCAACGTTTCACATCATACTCAAACATATACATTTGTAATGATTTTGGCTTGAATTTGAAATGCATGAAAACATTCAAGAGTAATCAAACAAACAGTTCCATAGCTGTACACGTGCTGCATGCATAAGTGTATTATAATGTGTTTCCGTGATGACTTAATATTTAGATTTTTTCAAACGCAGTCCTCATTTGTAGTTCATTGTAACTCTTTTGACCTTAGGCTTCTGATCGGCTGCCAGTTGGACTATATTAGTCCTCGGGAGGTATAAGCGAACAAACGCCTAGTTCAAATGCAGCCCGTTCAGTCCATGCTGAATTTCACAAAGCTTCTCCACAAGCTTGGTGACCACGTTGAGCAACGTTATCCTACAGATGTTAGATGCAATTAGATGAGTAGCTCAGTGACAATCCTATCTTTTCCGCACAACCTAACGTTAACCGAGTTCATCTTATCAATCCAGCACGAACGATGGCATTTCCAAGCTTACTTATTACGCATGTTGACTGTGCAGTCAACTAAGCGTCATGTTGAGAAGAAAAGTTGGCAAACAAGCTTGTTTTTAGTGATTTGAACTCATGTCCTTGCATCACATTGCAATAGGAAAACTTTTAAACGATTGTATGACATTGCGCAGATTTTGCCTGTATGTAAGCCAAATTTCAGTCAAAGGCATTAATAAAAAATAGGGAAATAGTAAGCAGAAAAAGGAAACCCGCCGAATGAATGGTTTGGACAAGTAGGTTAATGTGATCCGAAAAAGGAGTGGATCGGGCTAAAAATGGACACCCTAGTGTCTACGGTTGTTGATTCCAGAGGGTATTGGACAGGAAGCAGATCGTGTTAAAATATGAGAAAAACAATCTGATTGGTCAATACGCGGGAGTTGGGTGAGATGTGAAATTATTTTATGGGCAAACATTTCACATGCGGCAAGATTTTGAGAACCGTTTAATGGACAGTTAGTTTAGTGGCATGAAGGATACCTGGCTAATAATTAACGATCCCTGGGAGCGAATTTTAAGATTTGTCTTAGTGAAACATTTCGAAAAAACAGGAGAACAGTAATAAAGAGTTGAATAACACATTAGTGTAAAAGATGACAAGTGGTATCTTGTTTTACTTTGTGATGTCGAGCCCCTTGATTTAAAGTGACAACCCTCGAATTAGACTGACATCTGCCAGACACAGCATGACAAGACAGCCTCAGGGGTATATTTGGACACGTCGACTGCTTAAAAGAATTAACTATGAAAGGAAGAAAAATGCTTTTTCAAGTAGTCTTCCCTATCGATAACAGAAACCGTCGAATATTTGTGCGACTGCATCGAGAACCGTGTTACCGACGAGGATTCCGAGAGAAGACCTATTGAGATTTTTGTAAATGCAGTGTTCACTACTAATTTGAAAATTAACTTTATCACCAAAAGTACAGCACAGCAATGAGTTTCCACTCGGTCCACTACTAACAAACGTATTTCTAAAAAGCTTAGGAAAGTGGCCCAATTGAATTCGCAATCTAAGGCCTCTATGTGTACAAATGTTAAATTGATGACATTTTTGTGTATTTAACCCCGCAGAAAGAATTAGTCAGCTGGTGAATAAGTTCCACCTGAAGGTGGAACTTAAAATAAGAGTAGAGTCGAGCGAGGGACTATCACGCATTTAGGTGCTATTTGTCGTCGAATGGTTTGGCGATCAGCATGCAGGAAAAGCAACCATGATTTTTGCTGCTTTGCACAACCTCGTGTGAAAAGGAACTCACTCAGATCTCTGACGCATCAAAAGAAAATTTTAGGCAGTCAAACGGTTGAAAGACAAAGTTCCACATTCCGCAGCCTTGTTTTGTGCCTATTCGCTCTCACGTTCCAGTGAAACAATGTACACTGTCTTCACGACAAGGTGCCTGTCCGAGAGCATCCGTGAACACCGCCTTGCATGACGGAACACTAGAACAATTAAGTCGTTTACTAGTGTGGGGCATCACACTTAGCACAGATTAACTGCGTCGTGAAAGTTACGCAAACCTTTCGTGCCCGGCAGAAAGCCCGTGGTCAAAAAATCTAGCTTAACACAGTGTCTTGCTGTGAGCACCGAGGAAGCTGTCGCGATCCGCCCTAACAATCTTTCTATGTATGCTCACAGAAGATTTACGGTTGTTCTTCAACTTCCCTGGACCACTATTCATCCCAGTGCAAACCCCAGACGAGACGATAATTGATACAACTCGTTCATCCGTCTGCGGGCTATGCGCAGAACATCATTAGTCATTTTTCACTTTTTTAATACTTCTTAATGTAGTGGGATGAGTGCAAACTACTGAGAACGAGCTTGTGTCCAAAATTATCTTCCCTCAGTGTGCTCAATGGGAAGTAATAAACTATTGAAATTGTTTTTTGCAGTCACAGTTCAACGACTTCTGCCGACAGTTTCCAGCGCTAGTCTTTCATCTTAGACGCGCAACCGATTTTCACTTCATGTAGTTGGGAAACCACTTCAAAATATTATCTGCTTAACATCATGGGTTTCAGCTACTTTTTTCGACAAAGACATACAGATGAGTGTCAGCTAGCCACCAAAAACACCAGTATCTCAAATAGAATCACCTTAAATTACAGGTGACCAATCTTAAAGTTGGGTTCGTTTGCTGAATCTCCGGTTGTGACTTCGCCGACGTCTCCAGTGAATACTGCTTCAAGCCAATGCAAAACCTTCATTAGCGGCTCCCAATTCCTGTCTCGTTTCCGTTTAGCGATCAAGCCCGAACAACAAACAAATAGTCTTCACACCCTTGGCCATGCTGCGTCCGCTACTTCCTTTGGCATCCGTCCAATGACTCCGTAATCTGTATTTGTTGGCGTAATAAAGGACTTTCTAATGCTCATTAAACCGTGCGAGTTTACTGGGCCCATCTTTCACTCCGTACTCTGTCACACAGTCACTACCGGTCAACCGGTATATTCCTATCTACTTGGTCTAAACCATGAATAACCTCCCCTTGTGTGAAACAAGTATTCAAAGAAATTTTGTACCTGAGGATAAGTATCCACCTGGGGATTAGAGACCATGTGAAAATTAAAATGAGCTCGACAAGTCAAATCTCGCCAGGGAACACACCCACAAAAGTGACTTTGGTAGAATCAAACGGTTGTCTCAGAGATTGACCAATTGAAGACGAATCGTCAAATCTCTAAGGTTGAGAAGCACATCTTCGAAAGTGCTAACACCATACCAATAGATCTGTTGAAATTTACTCCTATACCACTTGGATTGTATCACGTGGCTTAGGTTTGAGACTTTGTCGCTGGAGCTTTGTGTGGTTTATTGTTCGCAGGGGCTCACACAACCACCATCATAGACACCGACAACTCTCAAGCTGACGGGGGCAAATGCCAAAGGCTTATCATTCAGAATTCATGAGCATTTCGTTACCTGGTCATATGTTTTTTCGCGTTTGTTTTATTTTGACTTTATTGACCACCTTACGTCTTGCCTTTCCAAAACAAGGTCCAGTCGATTGTCCCGTACAGACCTTTCATAAACAGATGCGGTTTTACGTGATTTTCATAGTTATTTTTGTCACTTTACTCCAAGTTTTACAGCTCCGACTTCACCCTTGAATGACCTCAGTGAGAACGGCGCTGATATCATACAGCTAACATTGAGTCCAAAACAGCTGTAATGAATGCCGATACAGTTCTCCCCGGAGTCACCGTTTAAAACTGGCGCTAATCTTGTCTGTGAAATGACCCATGTAAATAGATCTGTTGATGAGCGTGCAGCAAGTTATTCGAAACAAGGCTTCCTCACATGAGCGTCAGCTGGCTTTGATGAGCTGCAGCACCCTCTCTTGTGAACTTTCAGCCTTACACCTTGTCGGCCGTCATTTACAGAACTTTCTGGCAAGCCGACAAATCTACTTGGATGAGAACCAAGGACCACTGGTTCATGGCCTGATTGCCATGCCGGATTGTTAATCACTTCGAGAATTCCGCCAGTTGGATTGCATCACGGACATAAGTTGTATCCTTGGAGCTGACACCTTAGTCGTGGTTACGTTATCGCCAACAGACATGATCAGATTGCATTGGTTATCTGGTCTCAATCGGATGGCGGGTTTTCACCAAGCTGATCCGTCCTTGGGCATTTTTCGTCAAACCTACGACGTTCGAGACTCGCTCTTCTGGCACCATTTGAACCACTTATCCGTCCTCGCTTGTCCCAATCTGCTATCGAAAAGCGATTTTCAATGATTTGCATCGAGTCACTCATCCCGGTATTCGTGCTTCGCAAAATATTTTTTCAACTATTTTTTTTGGCCCGAAATGAGCGATAACATCGATTCGTGGATGGAATGATGTTTATTTTGTTCAAGAAACAAGGTTTCATGTCACGCATTTTTTCCAACTAGTAAATTTTTCATTCCTAACCAAATAGATCTAATGACCTACTGAATACCTTTTGCTGATTTGCTCACTCTAGCCCGGGATAGTGAGTATTTTTAATATCATAGTAGAGAATCTCGCGAAACCCCTACAGCAACATTGTATTTGCCTCTATGTCGTACCAACCACAGTTATGACGGCCACTGTTATTTCGTTAATTCATCAACTTGCTAGATTGCGGTCTTACTTCGGCAGTAACATGGCTGGTCGACATTTTTTACGAACTTGTTATTTCTAAGGATCTAACGGGTTTTATTTTGCACTCTCCTCATTCTACCGAGCTTTCATTTTTTTACAAAACAAAAGCTTAAAGCGGATGGTTAGGGGAGCGCTGCCCAGTAGCCTGTAATCCACTTCACCTAGGTGCTCATGAATGTCACCTGGTGTCACATATTGTTTGCGGGTGCCGACGTCCAAATGTGTATGAACAATACGTATGTTCAGAACCACAAACACACACGCATGAACGAAAACTAGAAAACTTTAATTTGGTTCACAGTATCCTGCTCCATCAAATTTATGCTCCTGTTTGAAGTTTTGCCGGTATCATATAGATATAGAAAATTGACAAGGGTAAATATTAGTTCGGACATTTTAGTCGCATAGGACTGTACTCAACAAACGGCATTCTAATCAAAAAAGATCAAGTAAACATTCTCGGTTGCTAACAGCCAAACAAGACTATTCACGTTTTTCGAGTCAGTTAGTGATTAGTTCGATTTGGCGTGTACCATCCGTGGTTGTTCTTTATCTATCCTAACTTCACAATCCACCGGTGGTCTTCTTTGGAAGCCTTTAATTTCTATAACTTTGTTAGTTTGCATTACAGGTTCCACGGACAAAACAAATTTCAATCCCATTCACCGATTCAAAACCACGGATCACACAATGTGCATCGAAAATCCTCATTGTAAGGAACTCCTCCATGTGTTTTTATCATTGCGACAGTAAAAATGTTTACGAAATGTCCAATAAATAGTTTATCATTCTTTCAGGCTTTGAACTAAAAGCATCACTTAACTTGCAGGTGCGTTAGTCACCGTTAGTAATGAATTTCCCAAGCAAAATTTCACTTGCATTGTACAATCTAAAGATTACTGGATATCCCGAAAAATCTTTTTCGATGCTTGTTTGCGTTTTACCTGTGACTGCATAAAAACCACTTGCAACAAACACGGGAGACCTGAGGCCATTTCGTGGACTCCGCTTTCTGGCTCCTGCTTTTGTATTTCACGGCGATTGTTAGATTCACAAAATTCGAAAGTGTCGCTCACCTGGAACCACCACGTATCGTTCAATTGTTTCCGTCAGCCCTTTTCCCTTGGAAGAATATTAAGTGAAGCTGGAAAATGAAAAGAAATAAATGAGATGAAAAAAGCAAGAGCACATATATTTCCCAAGATCCGTTAGTGTGAATGATTTAGTAGCCGCTGCGAATAACAATTTTTTTCCAGCATTCTCACCTCCAAGAAGATTGATTGTGATTGTATCTTTTGTGGAACAGTGGAAAAATTGTCAGGACAAAGTAAACCATATCATGGAGGTCAAGAGGGACAAATCTTCTTGGCTAATTGAACGAGAAGGATGCTCCAAACACAATGAGAACTGTTGAGTTCGAACGAGTAGATAAAGAGCATGAGTATGACGGATGAATACAAGTGCAATCAAGCTACTCGGGCAAGGGCTCTCCAAGTTCATTGCGCTAGAAAACGCGATGCTATCAAAAACCTCGAAAAGAAGACAAAAGGTTATCACAAAAAACACCTTGTTGCAAAATAAATAGATTTTCTTTGTGGCTGAGGTCAATAATGAAGAGGATTAATTCGACCGTAGATCTCCTCTAAATAGCGTGTTTATATGAACTCAGATACACGTTTATTTTACATGCACATAACACCATTTACAAGAGTAATGATAATCGAACGAAACCAAAACGTTGGGTGATTCGTTGTGCGTTTAAATTCGGTAAGAAGTGGAACAGCCTTGTTATGCAGAACAGTCTGCAACTGAGAAGGATGGCGGAGTGCTCGACTGCGTGAGGTGAACCAGACAAAAACAGCTGTCCGATTGTGACAATTCCGACGTTAAAAATTGATGAGGCGGCCAAATCTTTCTTGAAATGCAAGCAAGTAAACAGCAAAACTCCTTCGACAACTCCAGATGACACAGGAAACAAATGAGGTAACATATTCATGCAGAGTCCCGATGAAATGAACTAAAGGACCCCAAATAGACGGCCAGAAGGAAGCAGGAGTGCTCAGGTAATCAGAACGAGAATTTTGGATAGGATGAATATACATGGACTAGCTCAATTCTAGAAATTAACTTTCGGGCTTTAAGAGCGATCGTCAGTAGCGGAAAAGCGACAGTAAAATATAAAATTGGCAGATTTTCTTTCAGAAAAAAGTTCCCGCGGAATTGGAGACTCCATTTTTAAACATTTTGTGTTGGAGAAAACGGCCTGCTTTTTAATAAGACCATTGCCCCTCTGCGTCTTTCTAGACAGCATACGTGAGCGAAAGACTTCAAATTGAGTTTTTTGGTCACCGGCTCTTTTGCAGCACCTAGGAAGGCTGGTGTCTGATTTGAGACTTTCATGAGACAGAGAAACAAGGGCGTTTGTCATCAGTTACCATAGTTTCATCTCCATATGCTCCGCTGTGTCTTCTGCAGACAAACGTGCCCGATCAAGGGCTTAAAGTCGGGCCCCTAGAACCCCAATTTTGCTTGTGCAGCTGAGAGAATAAAAATGTGCAGTGCAGCCATGCATCAAGATGGATGACATGTGGTACGTAAGCTAACGACAGGGTTTGTAAACAGACTCACGCGATATATATCATTCTAGTAACTGCGAATTCTAACAAAACACCAACAAGTTTCATGAAATTATTTGCAGTCTTTCCTTCATGCAATTGTTTTTAGACTATAATAAGGTCAGTTAAATATGAGTCTCAGGTTGATTGGAATTAATATTCATAAATGAAAAGAATTTCGGTTGTCCCAAAAAGTTCATTTTATGAAGTATTCTGCCTTGAATTAACCCTTTACTTTTTATCCTGAAGGTATTTGTTTGCTGATTGAGTTATTTCATGATACCTGGAGTCTAATAATCCTGGGTGTTCATGAACAAGAAAGTTTTGTTCACGAAGTATTTTGCTATATCAATGGTGACCTTGGGACAAGGTCACTTGGGTGCGCGGCGCTAATCGCTTGCATTATATCGTAACGGTGAATCCCTAAATCATTTGGTACCACAATGTAAATGAAAGAAAAACTCGGCCAATTTACATTTTTGTGTTCAAACTTTTCCGAAGTTATGACCCAAGCAAAACCCCATTGGAATCCTATTAATCCAACGAAAAACTGTATCTTGCTTTCTTTCAGTCTGACATCAATTCGGTGAAAACACATTGTGGTCCAGAGTCCACCTCGAATCAAAGCATACCATAAAATGCAATGCAAAAATAAGCTTATTGTTCCAATGCGATAATTTAGTGAGGCACTTAACTGTGGATAATCACTTGGAAATTCCGAAATTTTATAGAGCATAAAGTGAAAACAATATCAAATTGTAATTGCTGCATGCCTTATAAAAACGCCCAATCGATTTTCGATGGAGACTGGCCGGCCCATCGATTTTTCATTGTTCATGGATCCGGAATTTCTACACTGCACACCTGAGTGGGGTATACAAATTCGAGTGTTTTTGTCTTTATGCTGGTGTCCTATCAGGCAGAAAGTGTTGATATGACTCTTATAGACATGAGATTCGGCTCTCTCTCTATATATCTTTCTCTGTAATGAACTTCCGGTAGCTGAATATCAATCTGGAACCAATTTATTGGCCAATTTCCTTGTGCTTTCGAAAAATAAGTCAAAGTTATAAGGCATAAAGTCCACTATACAATAGTCATTATACCTTGTCGAAGTATTCGAATAAACTGCCATTTCCATTCGGTCGGAATCACCAGTTCTTGTGATTTCATCTTTTACAATGAAAATTCGTGCACATCGTTCTTACTTTTCCCTTATCATTCGTGTTAATTAGAGCCAGATTTGATAGGCCTGTTCTGAGATTATCTCCACACCGATATTGCTTTTCAGTACACTCGTGTCCAACGAGCAAAAGGAATGATGATGATCTTACGAAGTGTTATAATACTGAGAAAAACTGGAGTGTGTGTGCACTGAGTGAGGCGATTCGTCGGGAAAATATCCATTGAAAAACATTTTCTTTTATTTCTGTGAAGTAGGGTTTTATAAGTGCGACTGTCTGTTAAAAAACAAGATTTCTAAACCTAGAAAATCAAAGCCTCAAACGAAATGGGCCCATTTTTCGTCCACTGTTGTAATTTCTGCCCACCATGAAGCCTACCCACAGCCACGTGGCTCAGAATTTTAGTCATCTGAAAAAATTGAAGACACGTCACAAATCCAGCGACGCTTTGTTTTCTTTACCCGATTTAACGAAGGATTCGGCCATCTCGTTCTCGGCAATGGTTGGTTTTTAGCAAACACGAAAACTTCACAATTGGCATTGGAAATTTCCATGCGAATCCTGATTGCATGAATCCAGTCGAGGCAGAACTGCAACAAATGTTTACATGTAATGAAATAAACTTTCCTCTTTGTGGTTTGTTGTCAAAAGTGTGATAATTTTCAAACCAAGGCAAAAGTTATTTTGAAGAACTGCATTATTTGATGAACTAAAATACATAAGTAGCATATTAGTAGTATATTTCGCGTACAAACAGATAGAGAAAATTTGAATAAAAACACACGACCGGTTTTGTGGTTATTGTCGCTCTTCAGTTATGGCCACCCGCCATTATTCTGCCTAACCACCTATATACTAGGGCGCTCCTTTCTCAGTTTCCCACTAGAATCTCAATTGAATCGTTGACAGCTTGAACGCAAGGTAAGTCCATTTATGAGGCACATGGTGATTCGTTGGAGGATTTTCGTCGATCATGCAAGGCTGACCTTCTGAAAGGGAGCGGAAGGCACGAAAATATTGGTTTTTCGTCTCAGTAGTATATTTCCTTCTCTAAAGGTTAGCTTTGTCTGACCGAAGAAAATCCTCTCATGAATCACTGTTTGTTACTTAAATGGAATCACCATGCATTTTCCCCCCACGAAATGGTTCTCTATTGGCAGGCGCAATGACTTTCACCGAAATTAGTGTGCACTGAATCACCAATCACGGAATATACACTCCATTGTGAGTTCATCCTGTGGTTTTACCATCTGAATGCTGTCTCCGAAATGGAAATTCCACGGGTGCACCGCTACCATTGACCGAACAACCGGTGCTCATTTTTTGGGAACATACTGTTCTCTTCAGCAGATCATTAACGTAGCGAGAAAATTACTTTTGCCCTTTCCTATTACCAGCTTATATTGATTCTTCAACCACCAGTTCCGATTAACAGTCTTCTGATGCCCTGTTGTTCTGAATCTTTCGAAATGCTCACCTTCTTGGGATTCTAACCCTTAGCCAGATGGTAGGTAAGTCAAAATGAGCACCTTTTGGGTGGTCTGCAATAACACGGTAAACGGTTTTTGTTTTTGTCATTGCTGTTTGTTTGTTTTCATAAAAGATCACACTCGCTAACTAGTCAAACCTTTCAAGAACTGGATTCTCGAAGGCGTTTTTCAGGACTTCATCTGCAGAACAAACGTTTCAATTGCATCCTTCAAGCTTTTGGACCCCCAAATGATAGTTTTAAACTACCAGATCAGTTACGCAGGCAAATGTGACAGAAACCTACGCAGTGATTTTCATATAAGCTAAGCAATTTAAAGTAATTGATTAGTCTGTGATTAGTCTGAATATGCGACAGGAAAGGTGGAGAGCGTTAACATCACTCTATGACCTGTTTTAATTCACTTCCATATTTCTGTTTTCACCTTCTAACCCAGGTCAGTTCACATCACAGCGAGGAAACAAAGAGGGTGTTGGGGAGAGAACGGGAAATAAATTGAAAACTGCCAATTTGATCCAAACGGGGGGAATGCAACTAATGGGGAGTGATCGATGATTGATTGTGGGAACATGCTTTTCACATTTCATCTTCAGCTAAAAGTTGCGGAGCATTCTGGTGACAGAGATTTCGAGGGTGCATTTATTTACTCCATTGGGGAAGGAGATAGCCAATCCCAAATTGATTGAGTGGTCGTTGGTTGTCTATTTTTTTGAAAAAATTCCAATTCCAATCATGCATGCAGTCTCAATTCTTCCTGTTACAAGGTATTGAAGACTATTTATACCAAAAATGACAGTCAGGAACTACTTCTCAATTGATCTGCGTGTGTACAGTCATTGGTCTGCACTTGGCTGCTCCAGTTCTGGTTACTCCCTGGTGGTGCCGTACACTACTGGAAGAGAAAACGAATTAAAGACTATGGAGATGGGGAAATATTTTGAATCCCCCTGGCCGTTGCCTTTGGATATGTTTCCTAAATCTTACAGTCGTCACATTTTTTTACCAACTCGTGGACGATGACCCGGTAACTTGATACGACTTAGTCAGTAATTATCGTCAGGTCTTTTTGGCCTGTGAAGGATTGGCCACCTGCTGGCTAATTTCCAATTCAACATCTGATTTGAAGAAAAGTCCGTGCGAAGTTATCCCAGATGAGAGCACGCGCAAGACTTGTTCCAGACATGTCAACCGATGCAAATTCACCGCCAGTTTGATTGGCTGCTTTTCATATCACAGAGGGTCTCGGAATGATGTACGTAAATCAAGGCTTCTCTATGAGCGAGTTCAGAATCCTAAATGCGGCCTTCTGGTAATGCATAACGGTGTGAATAGTTGCTCAACTTCCCCAATTTGTAGGACTTGGTTGGCGGATAACCCGTTCTTACAAATGATACACATTAGTACAGTCAGGAGTAAAACAAAAATGGTCCAGCTGCAAAATTTTACAATATGAGCATGAAAAGCACATCCCAGTTGTTGCCATAAAATTTGTCAGGTCTAGCATTACTTGGCACTGGCCTCTATTTTTACTCATAGGTACAAATTAATGCGCTTATTCTGGATCTGAGAGTACACCTTGTGAAAAAATCTCAGCACTGCTCTTATCCTATGAGGTTAGGGTGACTTGTAAAGCAACCTCAACTAAGAAGTTGAAAAGCGTTGATGGTAGGAGCCCTGAAGAACACCACCAACGGCGGTGAACTGGAAGCAATGATCACCGCAGGTCGAAAGTAGCACTTCCTTCGCCGGATGATGGCCACACTGAATTACACGTTCGGCTTAGATAAATGCGGCTTTCGCACCAAGAAACACACGGTTTTGTGGAAAGTTTGTTCATGTTCTGTCAATTTTTGGTGTAACGTGGATATGGTGACCGATATAGCCCGAATGAGCCAGAAATCGGCACGGTGCTCATGAATGCACCCTTTGCTGGGACTAAATAGCGGAATAAGAACACGTCATACTAATTCCTCTGTTTTTCAAGGCAGAACATTTTATTGCCGTAGTAGTCTGGTACAACTACGAATTCAAACCATCCGTTGATATGTACTAATTTCCCCAGATAGAACTGATCGGTTTTGTCTACCACTGTGCTAAAACTGGGTCGACTTCTGTGAAGAAGTACAGACCTCGATAGTCCATCTAGTCTAACATTTTACCATCTAATTATCTGAGTACACAGTTCCCACATTCGCAAACAAGGCAGTAGAAAGTCGAACCTGCTTCCTAAAATGCGCTGTCTAGCGCTGTATACGGGGATCAGGATAGTGAATCATTAGTTTGCCGAGTTTCTTGATAATTTTATCTACAACCGGTTTTCGAGAATCAGTCGATAAAAGTTACAGTCAGAATCGATAGCCGCAGCCTTTTACTTTGCACAGTATTCCCGTCATCCATCACTGCTTGCCGTCATCCCACAGGCTCCCGGTTTGCTGATTCCCCAGTAACTCACGCTGCACGTGGAGTAGAGAAGGACGGATCTCAAGGCATCTAGTGGAACAAATGTGGCAAAAGTATTCATGGTTTTGGAGGTCAACATAGGTTGATTCGTGCGCAGTGTCTGCTAGTAACCGTAATGCTTCCTTAGTTTTCTTTCCCTGTTCCTTGGGATGCTACGTACTTGTGAGCAACTATGATCTCTCAACCTGCCACTAGGAAATCAGGGTAGCGCTGTATAGCTATTTCATTCTTGTTAGCAGTCATGAGCTTTGTATATTTACCCCGCCCAAAAGTGGACAAGAACCCAAGTAGGACAAGTTTGCATTGAATGCCTTAGCCATTGCTGTGTGACAGGAGTCCTTGGCCGTGTAAATCAATGAGGGCTAAGTGCAACTTCATGAGGTAAAGTTCAAAAATCCATTGAGAGCCTGCCAGGTAGCATAATGCCTAAGGCGAACCGTTGTTCCCGGGTTCGTGTCCCATTTCGAGTCCTGTGGATAGGCTGTGCTGATAATTCAGAACAAGAATGAAACAGCTGTACGATGCTTCCGTGGTTTCTTAATGGTGAGTTAAGCGTTCATATACTGTGGTGAAGAATTTCATGACGTCGTCGACTCCTCAGCACCATCGGTAATTTAAGGCACTGGGACTAGTCTAAGTCCAATGCTGTACAGGCGGAAGAGGACGCCAGCTGCGCAGATGTCGTTTTTTTCAAAATTTTCTTTTGCCTAGAGACGAGACCTGGACGGAACAAACGTGAATCAGGCAATGGTCAATGGAGGTTTGATCGACTGAAACAAAAAATGTAGCACCCATAGGTATTCACGTCTCATCAAGAGAGACGGAATGCATGTTTCACTTACCAGGAAAGAGCACGAAGACGTAGGGGAAATAAACAGATCCCACCACCAGTTAAGGAGAGTTCAGCAGATTGCTGTTGACACTCATTGAACCGACAAACTGAATTGCAAATAACCGATTACTAACTGGAATCCTGTCTAAGAGTACATTCCCGATGCTTGGTCAAAGCGATCTGGGCATCAGCAGGACCATGAGTACCCGATAAAAAATCAGTGGAATAAGCGAATCATCATGGTTCAACGTTAAGGAGCAAGACAAACCTAAAGGACCTCTGCCTTTGCCCCAGAGTTATATGTTTCTATAGAAACTAGTAAATAACCAGTCGGAGCAGGCAGAAGACCTACAAAGGCGGGAAGACAAAAGAATGCTGCAGTAGCCAACACACGAAAGAGTCTAACTGTAAACTCTTTTTCTCAATCATTCTGAACCTACAGAAAACGACACGACAACTTGATCGCCACTATTCACGGTTCGCTACCAAAAATAAATTTTGCTATAGGTATTTAAACGAGCGCTACATTGCGACTGTCATCATCACCGAAGGATTTTTCACTGCGATCCCTAGCCCTAGCATTTGAATAAAATGTCTGACGCCCAAGACAATGGGCTGTTAACGCACAAGGTGAACTCAGAGCACAGGCAATGCTTAGCACTTCCCCCGGCTTGGATTCTCAGCCAATGCCTTTGATTCTAGCAAGAACCTGTCCCATTGATCTTCCACGCACTGACGAATCTTCAGACTGCGATGCGCCGTCGTGTATAGCTCTTTGGATTATGGGACCATGTAAGCCATCCTATCGCATCAAGATGCACTCGCATTGTGAAGTTTCACTAGTTAATCAGAAAAATTGACTGAATAGAATGAGTTAACGAAATGCGAAATATGAACTACCTTTCAGCGTAGATGAAAATATCAGTACTTCATTTTCCAGCCACTGTATTCTTATTTTCTATGCTCCGTAGTGAAACAATGTTTTAGCAAAAGCAAGCCAATTCAAGTTGACTCCTGGAACTCTCTTGTGCACGTAGATGAGGGTGAATTTTCTGCTTGAAAACTTGAGACGAATGACCGACAGTCGTCGGCGAGCTGACATAGTGAAACGCGCTGAGATACACTGGGTGAGACGATATTAAATTGAAGAAAACTGCCGGTCCGTTTTAGGTTGTGCTCCAGAATTACACGATCAACTGGCCATTCAGGCATAAACGAACAAGGCGGAGGATTGGTGTTTTTGTTTGCTTGAATATGCTTGAGTGGAGGAGAATGAATGTGACGCATTTAAAATAATGAAAATGAGTTCAGCGGAATGCTGTATGAAGGCAGTGGTTGGCATGGGAGAACGGTGTTTTTAAAGTCTGTCACTGGCTTTACTTTGTTTTTCAATGTCATGAGATGCACCCACATATTTGTTAAGTTTAATGCAAAGTGTTCGCAGTGTGAGGGATTTACATTTGAGGTCGAACTACAACCCTAGAGGAACCGCCGGAAGAATGTGAAGTCTGAGACTGAAATGTTTCGATTAGTCAGTTAGAGTAAAAGTTATGACCAACACTCGTCGTTTTAATTGCGAGCGATTGGGAAAGGCTTCGGTTACCACAAGAGACGAATTCAACATATTTCGTCATAGGAAGATTGTGAGATATAAATCCAGGGTAATGGAGAGTAAAACGTCTGAAATGCGCAGATGTCTTTACCAAGTCTAGAGTTCACGTAAAGGAAATGGACAAGAAAATATTCGTACACTCGTGATGAAAACCGTGGAGTAGAGGAGAACTGGTTGAAATACCGAAGCCGGAAATAAATCAGGTCAAACAGAAAATGAAGGTTCACTTTCGTATCCAGAGTTATCGGAAATGTTCAAGGTTGATGCTAATGGCAGAACAGTTTGCACTCGAGAACGCCGTCAACTGTGCATGAGCGCTGACGATATCGCCCCGATGGTCAAACAAATACTTGGGATTATTTACGCAGTCCTTCGCGACTGGGACCTAGCAAAAAGCAAAAACACTGTCCGGCTAACTTTTCAAAACGAATGAGTGTGCACGTTGCGAGCATTCAAGCATTTAATTTGGAATTTGTTAGAGCTAATGGAGTAGATTGTCAACAATATCCAGATGAGTGAATATAACTCCCCCGGGAGACAAAGACCGGTTTTGCCTTACCCAGATTTTGGTCAGGCAACGGTTTATGGGTACTCGGAGTTCGTTAGCTTGATAAGGCAGCTTTAAGCAGGAAAACAAAGCCCTGTTGGTTCGGTCATGCTACTGCTCAATGAGGAGACAGACGTCGCAGCTGATATGATCAATAATTAGATGTTTACGGCTAAGGAATATTTCATGGATGGAAAAGAAGAAGAATTCTTTGGGGACATACAACATTTTTCAACACGTTCAAGGCTTCTTTGATGCAAAGACGAACGATCACAATGCAGGTGGGGCTACAGTTCGGGTTATAAAATTGCATTTGCATTTAATGTTGGGACATTGCTGTTGGATCTCATTTAAAGAATGGACTAGTTAACTAAAGCAAGATCAAGAAAAATACCACTGCGTTGAAAAAAACTATTGAAAATTGAAGGAAGAAACCGGTGACAAAAAAGCCAAATCTATAAAAGTCACCCAAGACAATTGACAACCAATGACCAATTTACACAGCCCGGTTTCCGGAGAAGGAAGTTGCAAATTATCAACAGTCGTTGAAACTGTACAAAGTACAGTTTTACGATGAATAGAATTGCTGCTTCCGTTTGGCTTACTAAACGGGAAACAAAAAAAGACGATTTGGACCACCTGGAGCAAAAAACGCGGACAAACCACCCTTATACTTCTGAAATTTGATTGAAAGTTTCACCTAAGAAAGGAATTGCAACGTCAACCGTGATAGCATGCAACCGGATTTCCCGTAGGAAAATTGCCCCAGAGTTTGAACGTCATTCTGAACTGCCAACTGTCTTGTGTCATTAGTTTGTTCCAAAAATGAGAGCGAACTGCTAGTTACCGTCAGTCAGATGTGTTTTAAGGCGGAAAAAGACATAAAGACGTCTGCTCTAGTCCGGCCGTAAATCCTCACTAGATTCTATTCTCGCGATTGCGAACTCCAGTTCGGACTACTTCTAATGAGTGAAACCCAGCAGAGCAGACAGAACCGAATTGCCTTTACTGGTCTTCAATGATCTACGATCACTGGTAGATTCTTTTGCTGACCAATTTTGTATAGCCTTGTTCATCCACTTTGTCGTGCAACGCTTTTACTCACATTATCGATTGACGTAGCCGATGGCACTAGGTCGTTGGAGTGTTGAACTTCGACACGGGTAATAAGTAAGTCGAATCGAAATCCAATAATTTTACAGGATGCATAATGTGTAATATTTTGTCTTTTTAGCCCTTTAATTGAACGGCTAAATATCTCATCTTCATGTTGCTTATTTTGAATGGATGCTACGTCACGTCTTGTAGCCTTACTCGTATTTACAACATGGTACGTGAGAATCGCCGAAGTAAATAAGGCAACACGTTCTCTGATCACAGTCGGTTTGGTGCATAGTAATTGCACAAAATGAAACTGATTACTAGTTGAAGCTGACGCTATTAAATTGCACCGTATCTCAGAAGTGGTCACCTACTTCATCTGTACAAGTGAATGAATATTTATTCAATACTGGGTACGAATAGATAGAAAGGAGCAGGAGTTGATAAAGGATATATGCATATTTTTACACACGTGCAAACTCTGAGGGGAAACCTGCGATAAGCCGAACTGGACGTGCTTAATCAACTAATTACATGATTGCGAGAACTTGACTCGATCAATTTAGCACGGAAGTAAATCAGTGCACGATCACCGTACAAACACAGGGTAACTAAGGAAATCTAAGTGTTTACGGGACTTAGACTTGCAAAATTCTTCTTGGAAAGGTCAACTCATGCAAGACCAGGACATAAATTACTCTAGCCTGCAGAGACAATGATCGATCAAACACATTCGCTATTATCCGTATCATAAAGCTGACCTCTTCCCTACTCGATTTCGACTACCGTAACGTTTGATTTTTCTCCGCCTAATGTTTGACGATGCATCCTTTGATGTTCATCTTCAAATTATTCGGCTGAATTCGTGTATCAAAAGGTTACCGGGTGAAATACGTAAATGAATTAGTTTTTCTTCTCTATTCTGAATTGGGTAGATTTGGATAAATACCAATATTTTTCTATACGGTTCTACAGTCAGACGAAACAGAAGGGCTACTGATTAAACGTGGCCAGTGCAAATTCGCATTCATTACCTGACTAAGAACCGAATCCTAGAGGTTGATGGCGGGGCTGAGGATAGGTGGGCCTGGATTGGTTAGCTCGTGCAGCTGATTGGAAAGGTGGATTGGAGCGCATAGCCTGAGGGATATCTAGTGAAAGACAAGAAAAAGTTCCCATTATTAGTTTTTTCGTAGTGGCTTCGATCACTTCGCTGCATGGTAATCAGAACGGGGACTTAGTGACCAGTTGACATAACGAGGTCTTTTTTCTAAGCCCATTTCTAACAACGAACGTCCAGCGCCAACCGATTAAATTGATCATGTACTTTTCTGACATCATAAAAAGCATAATTTGGCCTTTTTTAGTCCAACATTGGGCAGTCAGAACTCACAAGGTTGCCCCGGTTAACGAAACCAAATTGGTTGGTGTGTGCCACTAGACTAATGATTTTATACTACTCGCCAGCCACTCTGATGACCGAAATCCAATGAACGCAATCAAATAATTCATTTGATTAGTGGAATTCGATGAACAACACCAAAATGACGGTTCAGTTACCGAATGACATGCGCCCCTTTGCTTGGGAATAACCAAAACCGGTCCCCCGCTCTATGTTCTAATATACCCTAAACTGTTTTGTACTTATTGCAAAATATTTGAATATATTGCTGGCTCGAACGGAAAAAACATTTGCAAGCATCCAGAATCTTTCCTCATCCATTACTGATAACTAAAAAAACAACGAGACCAAAATATGGACATTACGATCATATACCTCACGGAAAGTCAGTCCCAAAAATAGTGATGCAGAACTCTTAACAGGTGTAAAGGTATGTGAGTCTGCTCCGGCCCGTTTTGCAATTTGATTAGGTTTGTGTGTTAATTAATTGAATGTGAGTAATTAGATCGTTCCTGGCTGTTCAATGTACATGAAGTGGAAGGGCATGGCACTTCATTTTGAAAGATTTTTATTTCCAATGGTGGATATAACCCTTTTCCCCGGTTGCCTGTTTGATATATTTGTATTCCAGCATTATGCCTTACCTGAATTTGTGACTTATCAAATGTGGCCCATTTAGGTATTTTGAACTCCAGGCACTTCTTTCCTGTAGTAAAGCCGCAAGTAAGCCGGAGTCACCAGACCCCATGGCCTAATTACGGGGCCCATTAGGTCGCACCTCGAGTTGGTATGCATTTTATGGTAATAAATACCAACTGTACTATCATTAAACTTGGCTGCACCTTACCCAGAATAATCTCGTGGTTTTGGCTTTGATAAGATTTGTCGACGCCCATTTCTGTGGTGATCACTTCTGTCCCTTAGTTTGAAAAAGCTCAAAATGTGATCACCCGTTATCCTCTCCGTCCTGCCGTTGAACACTGCTCTTCATCAGTAAGCGTCACACTAAGTTTGAAGTCCCAACGAGGATGGTATTTGTTAGGTAGCTGAGGTCCTAATACATTAAGTACACGTACAAATTTTCTCCGCGGCAAATTGCGCTTGACAATTGGTCGAAATCAACTATTTAGGAAAAGGTTGACCTAAAATATCGCCTATTTGGGACCATTTTTTGGTGATCACGATCTTTGAAATTGCTTGGATTGGGTATTTGTTTATTCTTTGCCGGATTGCTATACTACTAATCAGTGCGACGGAATGAAAGTTATTTTTTTCATTCCATCATTGGTTTACCTATTCGGAAATAATTAAAAGATGCCAAAACCTGGGCGTACCTTATTGCCAAAACAAAATAATGGGCCAAACCAACGTCTCTCTGGTACACAGGTCTAGAAGTTGACTTTCACCTCCTTCTGAGTAAAATCTGGAAGATTTCCAGGGTTCCATTCATCGATGACGTAATGCGAACATTTCCTTGGGCTTGTTCTGCTGTTCACTGGTCATCGAGCTCTGATTTTGACGGGATTGTCAATTTCTTATGCTGCTGAACTTTTTGAGGCCAACAACATTCAGTTAGTTACTTAATGGCCGGAAAAGATATCAATGGATAAAATATGCGGAGCGGTCATTAAGTTTGAAAGCAAATTGAGCTATAATTTAACCGGTGGAAAATAATGTTTCAATGCCCTTGGATACCCTTGTTTGAAACTTCCTGCGATATTATAAAATAGTGTTTACCTTCTGACAAGATGGTATGCGAGGAAGTTCATTCATTTTGGTGAAACAGCTCACTATTGTTAAAGTTGCCAACGTTTCGTCAGACATGAAAGTGACAGTTTTGTGTTGCTTACATTGGAGTCAATAGTGTAGGAATAAAGATTATATCCCGGCTATCTGAAAGCCGCGAATTGTTGGCTGGTTTGATCATTTTTCTTGGAAAGTGTGTGATCGGAACTGAAATAAACGTGTGCTTGATGTCCGCACTGAAAACTGATACCTAGTGTATCGGACAAAGCAAATACCGGATAGCACAACTCAGTTACGCTAAAAATGACAAGATTAGTTCGTTTTATGGTAACAGACAAACAAACGAATAAAGCCACGGACAGTAAAATGCAGAGGTCCAAAACAATTAGTCAACCCGGGTAAATTTTTTCCAAATCCAATGTGATCGTATGAATTGAAACGTCTTCAGAGACGCTTAACATCACCAAATCCTTGGGTTAAACACAGAGTTATTTAGGATAAAACTGCATACCCCTTAGATAGTAGACATGATGTGCATCGACATGAACAGTCATGTATTGGGATATTGGGGAAAATTCAAGATATTTGTGTAGCATTGCAACAAACGGTAGATTTTGGGTGCTAAACGAAAAGCAAACAGCGGATAAACGAAAGACAGGAGTTCTGCTTTTTGGTTTGTAGACCTGAGATGAATAAGTGGCATCGCCGGTGTGGGACCGACGGTAAAAGACATAAAGCTTTAAAAAATTGAATTGAAATCGAAAAGCCACGAAGAATTAATTGGTGTCAACAACCAAAAATAAAATCAGGCAATGGTCCAAAGCTGGACAAATGAGTGCAAATCGGATGTTAAAAATGAACCAGGAAGAATGTGAATAACTTTGGGCTGGCACACAACCGAGAGGAAACAATGCCAAAGATGAAACTGCTGACCATATGTAACCGAAACACACGGGCAATGGACAAACACGAGTCTTTGAGAGCAAAGGAAGAATAGGAGGGATCGAAAAAGAAGTTTGCCAAGGAATAAACCCAGCTTTACATGACAGTAACACACAGGCACTTAATATTATTCTTGGGATGTCATTTAACACTAAGATTTATCGAGCTGTTCTCGTGAGTATTAGATTTCGAGGAAAATGCTGACTATATGCTTTTTCTGGCATCAAATTTCTCCAATTTTGATAAAGAGTGCAGTTAACAAGCTCATTATCACAAGGGCTTGGTATTCGTCACGGGCGCGCTATTTATGCTGGCTGTTTTCAGCCGACATGCTAATCATTACACTAGTGTTCCGTTTTGCAAACCAATACCTAGGGCTAGTCTACTCTCTGGATTTGGTACACCACGATCAATTCGGATGCTACTAAGATGTGAATATTTGTATGGGCGGAATAAATCGTATAGAAACCCGTTTGACAGGCAATATAGTGTGAACCGTGTGGACTATGGCGAAGGCAAGGTACATTTGGTCAGGAATGAAGTTGATCTCCTTTCCATTACTGTGCGGTTGAATTGTATGCCCAACAGATATAAGTTTCGATCATACTAGCCGAAGATCTGTACAAATTGGACGGCGTCGATGTGGATCAATTCCTGAGATTTGTCAACACTTTGCTTTTGCCACAGACTCTCGGAAAATTTTAGGGACAGCTATATCCCCATTCGGTATTTGGTGCGCGACATATCATCACTTGTAAGTGCTTAGTTAATTTCGGACGGGAATAAATGTGACGAAATGGAAATACGCGGATGATTAATGGCAACCAAGCGCGTATTAGTCACTGTGTCAAATATATATATATCGGATTCTTCACTCCATTTCAGAAGATGGCTGAGTAAGACTAGACATAATGACCGATACTCTCTAAGTCAAGAAGAACATCAAATGGGAGTCATGAAACGCAACGTTTCATTAACCAGCTGCCATAAAATGTTTAATTTGCTTATTCAGAAAATCGGAAAATTACGGATCACACAATCCCCACATATGGGAAGGATCAAATAACACACTGAACTGAACATGAATTGGTGCTATTCGAGGAAGTATTTAGTTAGAAAGACTAGTTCTCCAAATTATTCATCCCGCACTAAATATGAATGTATGCCTATGTTTGTGTGCTCATGAAATTGTGGTCATGTGTATCGGTGAACACCTCTGGACGATTGACACCACGCACTCGAATAGCAAATTTGTAATTTATTACAGCCAAATTTGATAAAACGAATGAACAAAAAGGAGTGAAATTGGATTACGAACGGTCAAACAGGCAAAGTTTTAGATTGGATGGGTAGTGAGAGACCGGTCAGTCGTCACTGGCTTTCGTTCAGTTCCCTTTGATATCCAAAATTAGAATAGAAACAACCACAGTGAACTCTATGATTTCTTTTATTAAGCTGAAAAGATAGCAAAAGAGTATGAAATTCCAAAAGCAAGTTAGAGGGGAGCGATGTTATTTTAATAGGGCCCTGCACAGTTATTCCTAAAAGATCGGGATAGTACTAGCGTATCCTGATTTGGTGCATGCTAAGTGAACAATCACCTTGTGCGACACGGTCAAATCGCCATTTTTTGGCTTTTTTGCAGTGGGGGAGAAGACTGAGACAGAATGAAAGGTCAGGCAATATTCGACAAGCACGTCTGATGTAGATCACATAGAGAAGTTTAAAACATAAATTGGACTGGTCATAAAATTAGGGGATGTATGCAGTTTGGATCGATCTACCATTCACTGGTAGTCAGAAAGCTTCAAAAGACCAACAAAATACCAATTTTGGTACTTCAAAACAAAACAGACGTAAAATATTCCGTGTTTCAGATTACGCCCTAGGTTGTCGTCCATTTTGCCGATAACAAGCCAGAATTTGTCGAGGAGAATATGCAAAATGAAGTTTTGTTTAACCTTGATGACTGTCGGTGTAACAAATGAAAGTGTTATTCAGATACGGCAGTCCGATATCCTAAAAAACCGCATATTTAACACTTGAAACTGAACAGGTTTTGTGCCCAGTTGGGACATGCTAATTGGCGAACGCTAACAATGGAAAGGATAAAAAAGGACACGAAAATAGGGTATGTTTGCAGTCGACAATTCAGAGACTCGCAGGAGGAAATCAATTAGCATCTGACTAGCGTGCATTACATGGGATTGCATAGCCTGATTCCTCAAAGGTAATCTATATTCATTATTCTATCGACCAGTCACTCAAGAACCGGGTAAAATGACGACAATTTACAATACTCTTAGTATTAAAGTGTCTTTCGGTTTTTCCTTAGCAGCGCAACGTGCGGAGAAAAGGGAAGAAAGAGGTAGATGACAGAAAGAGAGCAGGATCGTGACAGATACGACCAGTCACGGGGTCCAGCTGGACGATTCCTCCTATGATGCGGTTCATAGTAGGTGAATCAAATGCAATAAACGGGAAAAACATCTGTCAACAGGTACGGGGATGATATGCATGGATGCACACTCTGTAGTTAAATAAAGTGCTAAAAGGAAATAGGCACGTGATTTCAATGATTAGTAAACCTACAGTTAAAAAGCAACTGAAAATCGTTATGTCAATGCCGACTTTTCCGTCGTCAGTGTGACTTTGAACAACCACGGGGCAGCTGAGTTCAACTTGACTGATTGTTTAGTTCCATGCAAATCGCAACGTTTTCCTGCGTATTTTTTTGTTTGCAGGTTTTTCTATATGGAAATCTTCGCGGGATTCGAACTCACGGAAATCGTAAACTTTTACCCGTTTACTCTGCCACCTGACGAGCCATCCCTGAGTGAGTTTGGACCTTTGAATCAAGAACTAATATTTACCTGTCCAGTGCGGTCAGTTCTGAGTTTCACAGAACATGCCAATTGGAACTTCTGAATAAATCATATTCGTAAGTTCTAATTAGTCGATTCTGGTCGACTCATTGGGAACTCCTGCTCTGGCGGTGGAATTGCCAGCTGCTCACTGTAGGGGATGTCGCGTATCTACTATATTTGGGCGGGTAACCGTCACTTAAGTCAAATGTCCGTGCACCTTTTTACTTTGCTTGGTACCTCAGCTAGTAGAGCATGCCGGGTAAAACGGCCTGGGTTGAGTGCACGTTTGAGTGTGAATCTTCCTTAGATCAAATATTTTATTCATTGACATTCAGAGTAAACGGTGTTTCATCAGTGATGATGTTAGCCTCAAAGTCAGAGGTAGCCAAAGCTGACAATAGGAGACATTTAATTTATACATACGTTTCAGGTAAAAAAATGCAACTACATCAAGTCACCTTAATCCACCTTAGGCCCTATGTGCACCTATTATCCGTGAATGACGTCAGGCTGTGGATCCTATCCTGCAGCGCTCTTTTTCAACTGGGAACACAAAATATGCCACAATTTGTCAATCGGTTTTGAAAGTGATTATGTAGGGGAAGGCATCCCTATAAGCTTTCTGGCACAGTAAAACGGCACCAAGTTCCTAGATAAGCTCAAAGTGTGATTTTTTTACTAAAATATCCTCGAAAGGAATATGGGAGGTAGTTCACTCGCTAAAAAATTGACGCACCGAACGCGCACTACACGGAGACATCCATTATTCACAACCATGCAACATTCTTGCGTTCTAGTGGAAAGTCTTTGATGGTGAAAAGGCCGAGTTTCGGTTATCGGGTTCTATACGCTCTGTTAATCAGCGGAGGTGTTTCCCTTAAAAAGACAAAAGACGGGAAACATTATCACGGTTCAGTGGAACCATTATGGTTCTCAAGTTCTTTTCCAAGGGGACTTGGATATTATCCATGCCATCTAGGGCTTCTTTAGTGCACAATGATTACCGTAATATGGGAAAGTGAACACATCTGCGGGTTGAAGTAGCGAATAAATTAATAGTGGGCAAAGGTGTATCGTTTGATTTGTGTTTCTTCCCCACCTACTTGCTGCACGTTTCGCAAGTCGGATTAGTCTCGCAAGCTCGCATACTGGCTGGTGTTACGCGCACCCCGAACCTCGCGTGCATTGCTCTTGGTGACGGGACATTTTCTTACCGAACCAAGTCTAATTTAATGGCTAGTTACTGTTCCAATTTTTTGTCTTCCGGGATGTACCAGTTGCCAAACAGTTAGAGAGTTTACCAAGCTGTGTGGGAGTCTGTCAGCAAAGACCACCTACTAGTTTGTGATGATAAATGGAGAGTATTTTGTTACAATTCAGGCAACCTGGAAGACAGCAAGGGCGATTAACCAGAAATCTACATTTTGCAGTCTTTCACGTTTGTGATGGCTGAAATTTGTGGGGATCTTTTCAATTGGACTGCACATTATCGCATTTGCATCGTTAATCTAGGTAATTAGATCGGAGTTCAGATTCGCGTAGGGTTATTTTTAAAGTGCATGAGCAAAAGTCAGAACGCTGAAAACTTGGAGCTGAGCTGCGCCATCGCGGATTGACGGAATTCCGATTTGGAAGAACGATTTGAGGTTTGTAACCAACGAGCACAAGTTTGACGCATTGTGCATGTCACCCGTCCGAAATGAGATAAAATAAAGCTATCCTAATCAGCTGAATGTAATCTTTGGGACAGAACACAAAAATGCCTAAGAAGACAACGGCCAGGGATAAAAATAATCGACGGCTCGTGGGTGCGCTCAAGGTGCATCAGTTTATGTGTGACTGGTTGTGGTATGATGCATTCCAGTTAGATGATTAAAATAAGTTCTCATTTCTTCGAATGTGCCAAAACACCGGGGTAATATTGATTGTTGCTGGGATTAACAAACCATATCAACTAGAGCCACACTGGAGCACAGTTGACTTACGGCTCACCAGTTCAGTCGTTCAATCACACAGGTGCTTTTGGGAAACACCGGAACGAGTCGGAATACTCGGTCTACATAATTTGCATGAGGCAATAGACGGATTAACGATTTACATCGGTAGCAGGTTAGCCAGAGTTTCCTTCTGAAGACTGAAAAGGTGATCTCACAAACAGAAAGGAAGAAGTGTTACACTACTGAAGTATATTTGGAAAGAGGCACTCATGGTCCCAGTGAACCCAATGGTGCGAGGACGAAAACTGGCCTGGTTCCTGGACGTTGTGTGGGTAAACTATCGTTGTAAAAGATGCCAATTCTGATTAGTCGTGTAAACATGAATTTTTAATCAAAGTGGAGGATGGAAGATCAGTAGTTACTCTGCTGAATCTGGAATTCACATTTGTAAGACAGTTATTTACATGAAGTAAACAGAACAACGACCAAGAACCGGCACGGCCAGTAGATCGGTTAGGAGAAAAAAAGGAAATAGAACAAGCGGGCCACAAACAGAGGGGTTCTTTTAAAGTGAGCATAGCTCAATATAAAATTATTAAATGAATTTATGAATAGGACAATACAATCCAGCGATCTTGAAATTTAATATTAGTTGAAGGGGCACTTTTTTGAGATTCCCGTTTTAATGGTCGGTATTTCTAAACCAGCCAAATTGAAGTACAGCTTACTGCAGCCACCCGCATTCGCGTGGGTCTTTTCATTGGATTTTGTATGAGAATTCTATCACCTTTCCTTTGAACCCTAAACGTTATATAGAGAGATCTGCCCAGTGTTTGACTGCTCATGTGACCAAATTCTGTTTCATTTGGATAATAATCGAAAAGCAGACGGGTCGGTTATTGTGGTGCGGTATGATACGAGTCCCCTGTTTCCCTCGTCTTTTCTTTTCACTTTTGTTGATATAAAGCCGAAAAAAAGAAATCCTTTTACCGTTTTCGGCCGCCGCAGTCAAGTGTAGTAACATGAAACAGGCAGAAGACCCTCTGTTCAATGCGCAATAGTTGCAGCGTGGATCAACACTGCGCGGTGTGGCGTGCCTGAAATGTAGTCCTTAGTTCTGACAGCTCACTGGCAAACAGCAAAAAAGGCAATTCTTCGCCAATGACAAAAGCAGACTTCAGTCATTTTCGCAACGCATTTCTAGTGGGTCCGTCTTGTTGGGTTCCGTCTATCTGAGAATTGGTTGTCGACAAACCGCACACCATACAACTGCATTTATTGAACTTTATGTGAGTCACACTCCATACAGTATGGGATTGTAATCGTCACGGTCATCTCTTATCACCAAAACCAAAGACGGGAACAACATTACAGAGCAGGAGATTGTGACTTTCTCCGAGGCTCTAAAATCGTCAGAAGGTCTTTGCGAACCGATATTCCGGCTGCATTTGTGGAGCGTTCAGATAAAATAAACGGCTGCAGCTTGAGCAGAAATGAACTAGGGAAGGGCAAATTTTCACCGTTTACTAGCAATTCAAAAAACCAATCTGTATGACCTCGAAGCTTTCTCAGTGACTGATAAGAATTTCGACGTACTGCTATTCAGCTTACACAAGAACGGCGATACAAGTAAAATGCATATAGGTGAAGCAAACAGTTGAAACGCTTTTACAAATTCTGCACTAATACTCTTTTGAATTCCCAGGAAGGACAATTTATTAAACCAACGAACATCTGTATCTGGACTCATTTTCTCAAAATGCGAATTGGACAGTGTAGTTGGTAAGTAATCTGAAATGTGTAGCTTAAAGTATTCATTCTCCATTTTCTTGTTTCGTTATTTAGTTTCCGCATATCCTTTATCTGCCAACTGTTGTTAATCGCTGATGCTGAATCAATTTTTAACTGAGGATTATTGTGAAACGTCCAGTAATACATCAATTATCAACACCATTCTGGGTCGTTGGTTTGAATTTTGACTTCGTCCGTATTCACTTATCTATAGAGCCGTTGTGAGTATCTGGCTAGACCATAATTTTACGTGGAGATGTCCTTCAGCGATAATGACTTTGCGTAATGTTGGTTTCATCTGGTCACTGACCGATCTGCTTATATCACGTGACTGATGTTGAAATTGGTGTAAACCTGTTCCATATATATATATATATAAATATATATATATAATATATATATATATTATCGCACTGAGGATGTCACCTCGGCTGGTGAGGAAACGTTTGCAACCAAACTGCCTAGCTAAGCGAGCAATTAAATATCATCCTGTTAAACGTGAGCGACGAGAAAGAACATATATACATACAATGCATGCATACAATGCACACATACATACATACCTACATACATACATACATGTATGCGTACATATCATATTCATGGCTGTTTTGTAGTTGGACTACAAATATGTTTGATATTAGCTATGCAAATGGATCGAGTGAATAACATTAAGATTCGCTCCAAGGAGATACACAGATTAATAAAATTGTTTTGAAGTAATCAATGCTGCATGGCCTTTGGATTGTTGATTCATCTGTGATGGTCGATAGTGCAATCCAAACATCCGCTCAATAGAGGCACTGCACAGAAAATGTAAGAACACGCAAGAGGACGCTGAACATCTAATTTCTCACAGTAAAATAAAATAATTGGAATTTAACGGGAACATCAAAATTTAATCCACAATTCAACCCATAAAGAATGCGAGGCGCTGACTGGGACTGGTGAATACCGTAGGGATTGGAAGGAAGAATATGATAACTATAACATGTTGCTAAAGCACTTTTTCATTGGCAACCAAAAGTGAAAAAATTGTGCTTTCATGATTGTTCACCGTTACGGTGTTTCCTCTACAGCATAAGGCAAACTTATGTCTGCTGGAGTGGTTGCCTTATGGGCAGATGATACTTGTGTAAGATAATTGGATTCAGTCACTGTGCCAGAAATGGAGAGATTATCTCCCCTATTCATTGTTGTTTGCTTCTGTTCAGGTGCAAAACAAAACCCCTTGCAGCTAAATCAAAAACGTGACGTTTCTGATCAATAATTCATTGGTCACAACACACAATGTTCGTTCTTCTGAATGTAACGATTTCTGTTTCGTACACTTTCGATCTCAGCAAAAAGGTGGCAGCAGGTGAGTAGAACTGGTATTTCAATCACAAACAAAATCTTGCTGCTGTGGAAACACATTGATGTGTTTACTTCCGTTACTGATGAAACGAAAGTCACGGCTTTTTTTAGAAAGAAGGGCGTCTCTAACAGAGGGCTGCCAAGTGGGGAAGTTGATCGGCGGTGGGAGAATTTGAAACCCGGGAACCTAGCGTCCGAACATCACGACCTTATCCGTTTGACCGTCGGCAGTGTGACGAAAAATGAGGAAATTAAATTCACCGGGCTTTCATTCTCTTTCCATTTCATATTTTCTAATATTCGCTGGCACAAGGTTTTAGAATCCTATGCAGCCATAATTTAAAGTTCGAATAAGGTTTATTTGTTTCAAATCAATAAGTTCGTTTCTTTACTTAATCAAAGCAATTTTTAATAATCACAGTTTTTAACCCACGCTGTGCATGCGATCGAGTTTAATTAGTAGCCGCAAAACGTTTCCAAACATGTGCGCAGTATTGTCCCCTACCAATTCTCACTGAGATTGATTAACACACACACACACACAAAGACACACGCAAACGGGGTTCTAATTCCATGGAAGCGAAGTCATAAGCAAAAGGAAGAAATAAAATATTCAACAAATGCTCGCAATGCAGTGCAGATTTGAACATTCTTAAGAATAACATAAAATTGCCAAATTATTCCACTTTTTATTCCCCGTTCGCATGCACGCATCCGATAAGCGTAGGTGTACAGTCCGCGGGAAAAGCCGAAAGCCGTTGGATTGCTTCTTGTTCTCTGGAAGTCTGAAAATCATTCAAAGCATTATGCGATATCCCGGAGACCGGATTTATTATTATATATGCTATTTCGCCCAATCATGAGGTGGCTAAGTGCATCGTTTTCAGTGTGTTGACCATCACCAGTAGGCTTGGATCGAAGCGTGGAAGTCGATTAGTGTTGGAGGTCATTGCATTGAAATGGTGTGATCAAATACCTAGTCTCATACAATTGTAAATACCGTAGAAGGAAACAGGCAGTCACAAAACGAACACTATCACACGGTGTGCAAAAAAATAAACACAGTCGAAGGGAATCGAGCACCTAACAGGTATTATTTAAATTCCAGTCAGACCGAAAATACGGCATATGTGTTTGCCGAGTCACTTTGCGTCTGTATTGGTGGAACAACTGTGACAACCGGAAAGGCTTGGTGATTCTTGATTAACGTGTTCAGCTGACTGAAGAACACCATCCGTGGACGTGAATATAATCACATGGAAGTGATATAGGATTTGTACTTATTGATCCCAATTTATTCAGCTTATCACCATGTGACTTTTACTGGTCATAATCAGAACCGATATAAATGCAGTGCTGATTCATGCCTGTCGTTCCACTGATCGAGATGACGTCTGTAGCCTTCATATAGCCCATTCGTGCCTTATAAGTTGCAAAAATCGACCCAGTCGTTGTGCCATCGTTCGAGGTGTTTTAACACACGTAGTTTGTGAAGGGAAACAGTGCAATGGTTGAATACAGCTCTTTAGGTTGCAACTCTGTTTTACGCATCTATGGTCATGGTACCTGTGTTGGGAAAATGTACGTAATTGCAATGTAAGCACAAAGCTTCATCCATAGGTGTCACATGAATCGGTATCGGCGTTCACCTACAAACATGGGATGAACAACCTCTATTCTGTTGCAGTCTCATCCACATTCTTTATCGGATGGAATTGACCTACTGATCGATAAAGCTCGACTGCAACCACGAACCTGACAAAGAAGGCAACGGATCGACTGCGTTTGTGAAAAGACCTATCTAAAATAACGAAATTCATTCATTTGAAAAGAACATAATTGCTTCGTGAATTCATTTGCTGACAACGGAGCAGAGAGATGCCTTTGACAAAAATTCCCCCTTCTAATGATTTTGCACAATACTGGTCACCTCAATCGTTAATTGTATCATTGCCCGTTGCAGAATGAGTGATTGCTTATTTTGGTCAGGTGATGCTGGCAAAACAGCCCTTGCTATGAGAACTGCATCCATTATTCGGGGTTTGGCCGTAGTGGCAACCATTTCAATGTTGTTAATCCAAGAAAGCTTTGTGCCTTAGCGTTTTGCATTAGCGTCAAAAATTTCTGTTTGTCTGTGCGTAAAATTTCCCTTACTGGTCTGCGAAGGTTCAGCGAACATACGTATTCTTCGACTGTAACGTCCGAGATCAAATTAATGAAAACTATTGACTTCTTGGTTATTATCAAAGCAAAACTCAGGTCATCTACTTTGAATATCAGACTGAGATTTAATCATATACGTCAATGAATAGAAGAAGGAGGGGCCATTGCTTCAGCATGAAACCATGCAGAACAAGAGTTTGCTTGCATCTCAATGCTGCCCCAAAACGTTACAGGGATGCGTGCTCAAAGTTTCCATCCAGGCCCGTAGAATTTGCATAGTAAATCCTCAGGGAGGATAAGAAACGATGGAACAGTTTATTTTTAGGCTTGCCTACAACTGGGCAGGTGTGCTCATTTGAATATTTGATTCAGTCTACGCTAAGTGGCACCTGAACGCTTTGGAACTTAGGAGAAAAAAGCCCACCGACCTCGAGTTTTGATAACATGTCAAGTGTGACTTCTTTTCCAATAACGGAATATGTTTTACACATTTCAGTTCACCATTAGTATTTAAAAATCTCGTCTTTGCGATTGCTAATGATAACAGGTTTAGCCGATCATATCGATTCTGGTTTAAGTTCGTCCATGCGGAGCAAGGGAGAACAATCTGATCGCCTCTGGCTGCTCAAAATCCCTATCCTTTGTTTGACATAGTCAAACAATTTGCGTAGTTCTGGCCAGGTTAGTGTTCATTGGTTGATTGCTTACCACCGTCGGATTCATTGTCACTTCCTTTGTCTTTATCCCGTAAAGCTCCCGCGGAAGCCTTCTGGCGTGTAAGAGAGAGCAGTCCACTTTCAACCTACCGGCAAACCAGGGCGCTTGGCTGACTGGCATTTGCTTTTGGCTAGCAGTCAATCTAATTCCAAGCTTTTCCATCGTTTAACTAATGCCAGGACGGTTTTTCAGGCAGCTTTATCCATCTGTGTATAACTGTGGCTTACATTTTATGACTCATTGCACCAAATCACTTTAGCCATGAATACATATGGCATCCGCTGGTATCCTTACGGTTAGTGAATATGAACCGTGTTGTGCAGTTCAACGTGCCAGGCGCAAAATGTGTGCATCATGACTATATATTGAAGTTTCAGTCATGTTACCATTGCATTTGTCGTCACGACAACTTTTAAGTGGTTAGTTTCCGGCGCATAATTTAGGCCGAGTTGCTTACGAGCATTGCAGGGTTTCGTCTTCGATTCAGCCAGATCACATGCTAAGTCAGTACTTCCTTACAGTGCAGTGTGCGAAAACCGTCGACTACGGGGATCGGGTATTCGATCATTATTTTATTCGATGCTCGATAAAGCAGAGAAATACAATAAGATAACCGGAACTCATGGAACCCTATTACGTCCACAATCGACTGACCAGATCAAAAATGTTTGCACCACACATTTTTGGCTTCTGCAGAAAGTAAGAATGCTGTGAACAACCCAGCCGTGCCTTGCAGCTTCTGGTGACCATTTCGGAGCTCAGACAGTTTGAAATCCAAGAAGCTTGGGCAATCACATTGATCAACTTCATCGTAAACTACAGAACGATGGTCTTTTCGGCAACATAATCTCCGTGGGATAGCGCGGGAAAAGCTTCACAACTATGCCCATGGTAAAGCCATATGCAAACAAGGCTGTTTTCGTTGTTATGAATGCAGCAAGTATTCTCATTATCATTCATTCGCATCCTTCCTGCCTTGTCCGCCAAGTCACACATTTGTCTTTTACACTTATGCATTTCCAGTATAAAAGTATTCACGCCAATGCTGTCGGCGGCACCAATTAGCATCAGGTTGTCACGATACCGAAATCTGAGACAACTATTATCAAAGTATATCTGTGCACCATCATACGTCTCGATGCTGCGGTATGATTTTCTGGAATAATGCAACCTACTGGGACCATTCTCATCACTGAGCAACCAGAAAGATCCGAACTCCGAATCTGCTCGAAATAAACCTAATAATAGAACACTTATAAAGTCAGGCACATTTTGCAAGAATCATTTTCACGATAAAACTACAAAGAATCTGAAGGAAACATGATCTTTGGAAGTATTTTGTGGTCCTATCTGTTTAGCAAATGTCTAATAATTTGGGATTTACCAATGCTGGCCATTACTGATTGACACCAGTTTGAACGATATAGCGGACGGTCGTCAAATGCCTCTCATCCAGGCTGGTTCTGAGAAAAGCAAATGTGCGACTAACAATTGATAAATAAGATAACCGACCAATCAAACAGCAAAGTAATCAGTTAGTCGGTCAGCCAATCGAACGATTAACCAACAAAATGGCCAGTCAATGAAACAATGAATTAGGCATTTAATAAATCAGTCAGTCTAATTATCTGTCTGCATCCAGTTATTTGTCGCTCTTTCCCCCAACTGGCGTAAACTTATAATTAACCAATGACTGATTTCAGACTAATCTGCTGTAAAAAGCGTAAAGAACAAATTTCGTAAACTTTCTTAATGCAGGCAGTCAATACGTAGCTATTTTCAGTAAATTCTGATTCCACTACTTCAAAATATACCTGCTTTGTAGTCAAAGTAACTCTAACGTATTCGTGAAAGGAACCAAAGAGTCATTTTAAACCAACCGTAAGTGTCAGTTTCCTAGCCTCTTCAAAATAACAGGTACTTACATTTCTAATGGTAAGTATTCATTTATTCCCTTCAAGGTGTAGTAGAAAAATCGCCTGTCTGTCATTTCAACTCCATCTGGCTCGAATATTTCTGGCTCACGCATTGATTAACTTTATGGGTGCACGGCCGGACAAACAAACACGCAAGAAAACAGTAAAAATGTTCCTAGTATCGCGCGACCTTTTAAGTCGGTTACGGATGACCTTTTCCAAGATCAATTCATCTGAACGATGAATTATAGTCAGAGATAGGAAGCATTCACCTTCTACGAGGCAATTCTTTGAGAACATCGCATGCCAAACGAATTGTGGCTTCACAAGTGATAGTTAGAAACTCAGCATCGGGGAAGTTTATGGCAATCCATATTGTCTGCTAATCAAATGTCTCAGCATGGTCAGGGGGTGGATAGCTCGGGCTCCGCGTCGGATTAATCGGTCTAAACACCTCTTCAAATGCACATAGATGATCTGCTTCTCAAGTAGCCCCCCGCTAAGGATGTCCTGTATGCTATCATCCCGCGGCATTGTTCCCACTAAGTTGTGAAATGGAAGGCCCAAGAACCCCACCGGGTTGGCTGGTATTTAGTAGTAATCATAAGGGGATGACTAAACCCCAATTCCAAACTAGCCGAGGATAGGGTGCGAAGCATACTAATGTGCGTTCACCGGTGTCCTTGGCGGTAGTGTATATCAAGCACTCATGCTGTAAGACCAAAACCGCGGTGAGTTACCTGACGTTTCTGTTGCTTTGTGAGTTAGATTATTTGGTCAAATAATTGGTTTATAGTTCCGAAAGGTACCGTTTGATTTCGTTTTTGCGCAAATGCGTAGTACCAAGCCTACATTAGAGTCCTGGATTACGATGGATCGCAGATGACGTGGAGAAAGAATTGAGGAACAGGCACGTTTAACGAACTCTACTTATTGTTCATGTTAATTTCCTTTTTCTCGCTCAAAATTTTTGTTCCTCGAGGATTCCGATGACATGCGATGTGCAAACAGATACTTTCATTAAGTTTATATGCATGTACACACGAATATATGTACGAAAAGGACTTTCAGTTTTCTTTCGGGTGAGTGGAGTTGGATTGTTGCTTAGTCCCAGACAGCTTGAGACATTTTGTTCTGATTTAATTCCGGTACAATAACCTCATTTGCTTCGGTTCTAATATTCGTGGTGCGGCTTAAGAAAAATGGAGAAGGTTGATGGGGTTTTGATTTATTCATAGTCACTTACTGGCTATTCGCTATTGTCGGGGTGTTGACCACATCCAGACTACTTTGGACATATGTGGCTCTACACGATTCTGCTTCTCCATATGATGGATACTATTTCCTCCTATTTTCGTTTAGTGGACCCTGTTGACTATGAGGCCAGCCCCTTTCATTTCTCTTACCTAAGGACTATGTAATAACACTTTTATCTTTTCATTATAAAAAGAATCAACTTCTGCAACAATGCCTCCTGAAAGGCATTCTGCATTTCAGTGGATGAAGCTAAAAGAACAAAATTTTACAAAATTGCTTTAATTGCAAACAAATGCAACTAGTAACTAAGTCTATTATGTCCGAAAACTTTGCAGCGAAAGATTTGATTGCCTGTCTTCTTTTGATGATGATGATGATGAGTCACCTTAGTCTTCGTTTGTGACAAATCATCATCGCAGAGGAAACAGGTTGTCTTCCCAAAGACGGGCACAGTCAAAGCATAGACATGCGGGAAATTTTTTGATCTGTCTTACTTGACAGAACGATGAAGGACAGAATCTTATGTGAAAAAGACAGGTGCTGAAAATGGGCGTGAAAAAATGTCTAATTGATTACTGTTCATAGAGTGCATTAAGAAGGTTGTCAGAGGGCCGTAAACCCTGGTTTGTTGGATTGCTTTGTAAAGATAATACATTTAAGTCACACGACAAGATAAATGCTATCGGCAAAGAGCTCATACATGCACATGAATGAAGGACCAGCAACAGTGAAATACAGACTTGTTCAGACAGACAAGGAAAGCTGAGATGGCATGATTTTGTAGAATTTTAGCAACGACGTAGCAGTGCTTTACAATCGGCTGCAGGCAAACTTATTCGAGATTAACTAAATCCAACGTTTGACAAAATTTGATTTCAAGGCCATTCAATGCATCTGAATAAGTTGGCAGAGGACATTGTTTGTTTTACGATTTTGACATGTCTGTTGCCTGGCCAGTTGTACATCCACTGATTACGACCGTAAAATTTTGTATCTGTTCAACAGGGTTACCAATAGTGCGAAATCCTGGACGTGATGCAAAATGGTCACAGACAGTAACTACAGGTTGTTGGGATGCATCAGTCTTGTAGTTTTGTGCGCTGAAGATAGTTCCGGGTAGAAGATTATTAATTCTCGGGCGGATAAATTCGCTGCCATATGGCAGATTCAAAACTATATCGGTTATCGGTCTAAGCTTGTCGCGAAATGTCCGTTCAATTCAAAATGAACAGGGAAAATGAACATACTTGTAGGTTTGATCTGTACATCTGTTTTATCTAAAATGAACCATTCTTTTACGTGAATTCGCCAGCACATCCAACAGGTATTACACTCGATAACTTAAGCATTTCGTTTGCGTGATTTTTTTTCCACCGAAAATGATGAGTTTCGGACCAAGAAGCTGCATTGTCTAGGGCTGGAAGTTTGGACCGCACACCCTATGTTGCTTAGGTGTTTTGAAGATTTGCCGAAAATGAGACCGGGTCAAACGGATTCGGAATGCTAAAAAGATTACTCCGAGGAAAGTTCTGAAGAATCCATCTAAAAGGAGCAAATAAACTGCAAATAGTTTGATTGCTGCAAAATAAAAATAGTTATTTCGAAACCCGAAATCAATCGTGATCACGTCACATGTTAGCTCGGCGTCTGTTTGAATCCTTGACGTCTGTCTGAAATTTTCAGTATACGAACGGACGGCTATTTGTTGCCTACATTCGGGTAAGTGAGACACAAAACGTATTTCAAACGTCGGCACAGAGTCTGACTCAAGCGGCTGATAGTAATATTCGAAGAGAAATTACAAAGACAAACGCGTTGGACAAAGCAACTGATCATTAAGGCTAACTTTGCCACACAATGCAAAAGTCAATTAACACCAGATTTGAACACCGACTAAAAAGCAAATGTCAGCAGTTGGGTATCGAATATTTTTTGCACTTTGGCATCTTACAGTACACCTTCTGTTAACGCGTGACTCCACTGCCTACCACGTTCCAAAAGCCACCGAATATTGCGACCGATGATTCTATTAGTGCAGCTGAAATGCGGCCCTTAACACCTAGGAAATTTGCTCGTACTCCATCACACGTACCTACTGGAACCCTTTCTGCCCAAGCAGCATAAGTGTGCTCGGCATATGGCGACTGGAAGAGAAAACGCCGGTCCCCAAAAATGCACAAGCGGAACACCACTCTGCTACTTGCAATTCAATGATTCGCCAAATTGGCTGAAAAGTTTCCGCCGTGGACGTTCACTAACTGAGGCCGCTCTGGACGCTTCACATTTAATGCAACATTTCGCACGTTATGTTCAATAACTTTGATTTTGCATAGATAACGAATAATAGTTTAGATTTGACTTTTAAATGTAAGAATCATTTTTGCAAATCTAGATTGAACTTTATTTCTTGGTCTGTTCCTTGGAAAGTGATACAGATTGGAAAGCCTGGTGTCCGATCCTCGATTGCTTCAAAACTGACTAAATTTCACCTTACCGTGGGTTTCTCAGTATAATCTGGAACAATCAGCACATTTTAGCATGTTCATCTGCCAAATACCTTGGTGTATGAACAGGATAAAACCGTACATATTTGTAAACCTCAGTCGGCTTGGAACCCACGCAATTATACCACCTGTGCCAGATGAGCTAGGGGCTAGTGTGAAGGTTGTTCAGAAAAGTTCACTAAGTTACTTCTATGTTGCGGATAGAGGAACGAACACCATCCAGGTGGTTAGATGTGAATAAGGCGGGCTGAAGCCCACCGAATAAGCGGACGCGAACAAACAACGGCAGTGTCAAAGACGTGGTGGGTTTTCGCCTGGCAAGTGATATATATATATATATGTGTGTGTCTCACAAGAATCTTATTTTTACCGTCATTATTATGCGTTGGAGCTCTTTGTCGAAGAGCCCATAGAAAAACCACAACTGTGATTCGTTGACAGTTATTTGTCAGCTGTGCTGAGTAAACTTAGGCACGAAGGGAGAATGCTGCAAATTAGATTCTGATGAGATATACCAATTCAAAGTGTACAAGTAGAAGGATATTTGGACAAGAAAGTACCGCGTACGCATTTGCTCCCGGGCAAAGTTTGTTCACGCATCTAGATACTACTCACTACTTATATATATATGTATGTATATATATATATATATATATATATACCAGTAGACATTTATAACCCACACAAAAAGCGCAGACTTCACCTCGTTACACTAAAATTGTTAAACGCTGATCGCATCGTTTCTACAAGAAAAGCAAGTGAACAAAGCAAAATGCCGTTGAGGTTTTGGTCCCTTTCATGCATTTCTAACATAACCTTATCACGGAACGAGGTACGGCCTAACAGAACCATGATATGCCTACATGTATATTAGCAACCGTTTTAAATCGGAACATATGGATAATCCAGGTACGATCATTCTTATCAAGTCGTGTGATTGTAAATTTGATGTAATGATCATTATCCACTGCTATCAAAATGTCGACGTATTAGAGACACTTCGGACCACATTGCGATCATGTTTCAAACATTCCAAGCAACGTCAACGCTTCTGTACTTGAGAATTAAGTTAGGTCCGGACGTGCTAACAGCCTATGCAAGTTCACCTGGCAAGAGAGGACAAGAATCAGAGAAAAGCTGGATGAATCTCTCAAAAACCACAAGCTGTTTATCTATGCTGGTTTCAGAAAGTGTGAGCCGGATTTCAGTCATTTGGAAATATAGTTTTTTGGGGATCAACTAGGCAGACCTCGTTTCACCTCGGCAAATAGCGAGCAACCACCAGATAGGGGCGTGGAGAGAGGAAGTACGCTGGTAACGAAACAACAGTTCCAGTTTGCCAAACACTTGATAATAAAATAGAATTTTAAAGTATACATTTTAGGACAAATAAGCCATATGTTTGCTGTTAGAGAAATAAGGAGGAAGTCCGCTGGAACTGTTTGCGGCTGGTTATTCAGCTGAAGATCGTTAAATTCGAGTGTATCCAAGTTAAGGAAATGAGGTGAAAGCTAAATCAGGATTTCACCTAATATAGTTTGAATTACGGTGATCACGTTTATGTCGATTGCAACCGAAAACCGCGTCGTCTCGACAGTTACTTATGGTTTCCAATTATGCAATAGAAAGTTGTTTTGCTTACACGAGATGGACGTCAGTAGAGAACAGAGTATTCTAAAAGACATCACCAGTGATGCGCATTCGATAAGGTGTCACGTCAATGAGGAAAGTAAACTGAGGGCCGTCAGTGGATTAGTCAAGGGTTAGTCACCGTAATCTCTGAGTAGCTCCTCTGATTGCGACAAAAGACTGAGTAGAAACCGAGTGGCCGGGACTTATAAAGGCATTTTTAGTCCAAGCAAAACACCCCAATTATTTTACATCCGTTACTATTCCTGCCAAAATGGTCTTCGTTAATTACGCCAGGGAATCATGTTCAGATCAGGACAACTTGTATGCAAACTGGCAGACATTATCTTCAGCAATATCAGCAACATGAGTCCGCAATGTATTCTTGGTTGTCATGACTGTATGCAACGGGATTATTTGTTTAAATAACCAGCTTTTGTCTCTGTACGTCAGTAGCTATCTGCCTAGTCTTGAAATGGCGTCGAGGTACGGTAGGGGGGCTGCAAGCGATAAAAATTCGGGTGGTGAAGTTTGCCTGACTTTTAATTTTCTTAATTGCTTCCAAAAGGGGGTCAGCTTGATTTGATTCGGCACAGTAGTATTGCTCTTCAAAGGGAATCAGATATCTGGTGACCACCAACTAAGATTTTTGTTGATCAGTTTCAATTAGGCGCAGTTTTTCCGATCTCTGAACTAGTAGAACAATACTAATAATTTGGCTACACTTTTTGTATTGTAATGTGTTGTATGGACTTTTGTGTACAGTAAGTAATGTCGCATTTCAGTCAAAAAATGTCAAGGCAAAAATAACAGGGCACCCGGCTAATAACTGATAGACCCAAGAGAAGAATTTCAGTCTTTTTTAAGTAAACCTGGGGACATGACCGGAGAACAGTAAACAAGTATTGGAGAAGCACACTGGTATACAAATCGGGAGATGGTGCTTTGTTTCACCTTGTAGTGTCGAAGCTTCCTGATTTGAAATGACAGTCGTCGGAGACTTTACACAAGTAGAAATGTGATTAGTCCACTTCAGATTTTTATCAAGGGTAACTCCTCGATATTTGAAAGAATCAACCCTGGCAAGTGTTTCTGGGTTGATGAAAGACGTTTCGGATGGGTAGGTCGATCGAGAGAGAGAGAACAGACATTCGAAACATTTAGATGTGTTGAGATCTAAACCAGCTTGTGCAGAGAAATCATAAACAAAAGATAGGTTGTTGGAAAAACTTTGAAAACCATCGTTACTTGAAACGGCTTAAGAGAGAGCAACATCATCAGCATACTTAAACAGATGAGAGGATGAGCTAATTGATAAGTCGCTGATGTAAGTAGAGAAAGGAAACGGTGAATGAACAGCACTCTGTAGCACTCCCGAATTGTTAATCAACAGTTTCAAAACTTTACCGTCCATTCGTGTGCACTGGTTTCAGTTAGTAAAGCAATCAAACAGCCATGCTGATAAAGAACTGAGACAACCAAATGTGTGCAGTTTGTGGAGTATAAGAGACCGTGGAATTGAGTCAAATGCCGACGAATAGTCTAGAAAGGTGCAATGGACGGATTTCATTGATGCGGTTAAGGACTTATAAATGTGACGAATGAGGGAGGCGACAGTGTCCAAATCGGACAAATTAGATTTATAGGCAAACTGAACTGGGTCGTCAGGAGGATACATATAAAAAGGCAGGCGCTTAAGTAAGGCACGCTCTGTCCGTTTGGGACCAGAATTCGTTAAGGCGATTGGGTGAAGGCGTTTTGCCAAAGCAGTAGAATCGTTAGATCTAGGGATGGGAATAACAGTTGCTGGTCTCCAACAAACAGAGATAGAGGACGAGATTAATTATTAGTTAGTCAAAGAAGTATCTGCCTTCGTCAGAGTTACAGAACCATCTCTTAAAAGAGCTGAGGACAGATTGTCAGAACCAAACCCTACGGTAATTTTAGTGGTCCGCAGAAGGTCTAGCACCTCATCTCTAGAAAATCGTGTATCTGTCGTATCATAACCCAGTTCAGCTATGACTGGAGTATGAGTGGGAGGATGAATGAAAGCTAGACTGATGCTGCGAACATCCACAGAAGATTTCTTATGCTTCTTCTTCCCACAAAACAGTTGATTGCCTTGCCATAGGACTCGATTGTTGTCAACACTTCGGATTGGCTGGCGAATGTAGTGTCGATGCGTTGGATTCCCGCTTTTATCAGGTTGAAAATATACCACATGCTTGAATAATTACGAGATTTGTAGAAGTGTTCCTTGCACCTTCCTGGAGATTTCAGTTTCTGGTTGGAGATACGGCCATTTGAGACGAATAGTGTTTCTAGTGGACAGCAGATATCAAGGATCTCGTTGGCCGTCTCTGTGAAATGTTTGACACAATCATTGAGCAGGGGTTCAAAAGAGAAACAGGTAGGTGCGAGCGAAAAGAATTTCTGAAAAAGAATAAGGTTATTGTGTGAAAGGTGACCAATCCGACTCTCGTTGTCTGTGGAAATCTGCTAACAAAGTACCGCAAGTGTGACAAACGTGTTGTGTCCTTAGGGAGCACTTTCTGCATTCGGCCAATGTATATTTTCGTCTTTACATTGTTTATCGACTTCTTTCACAGTTGTTTGTTGAAACTTCTTCGAAATGTATCAATCCAAACTGCTCCTGGGCTCACACACGGAGATCACAAATAATCCTGCTTACTTTATGCGAGCTAGCTCCTGGCACGGGTCATTTCTGGTGGGAAAGACTACCGAGCGTGTCAAAACAAGAGTCAATAATTGGTCTTGAAAAAAATGTCGAAGTTGTCACCGAACATACACGAATTTATTTGATCTGGTATCACTGAAGCTGAAATTAAATCAGAAGACACCCGTGAGCTCAGTTTTTACTGTACAATAATTATGCGAAGAATATATGTGAGCACAAGTCGATGCCTAGTCATTAATTTGGCTTGTTTATAATGCCATTCGTTCGGGTATTCGTAAACAAAGTAGATTGGCTCATTTCAACTTGTTTTCAGGGTATTGACTACATTCTAATGGCAGTTTTTATCCAGATATGAAGTCTGTCAAGAAATGTCTAAAAATCATCTACAAATTTCATTTTATCCACGATATCTTCATTTGTCCAAGACGTTGGCGACATAATATCATTCCCTATTCGTTCTTTGTTGTATCTGATATAATATCGTTATCGATTTTCCCCTTAAAAAAGTCAGTTCGTACTTTCCATTGTTTGTTATAACAGCATCTTTCAATGCGCTCTCGGGTGCATGTTTTCTAGAAAAAACACCTACCTAGAATTGCTTGACAGATTTCCAGTTTGAATTTGCAAAATGCGATAGTTTCTAACTTTTATCTTTTACTTTCTTTATTAATGAAACAGCAATGTACATCAATTTTCAGGAAGGGGGCTGCGGCCAACAGAGGGCTGTCAAGTGGGGAAGTTGACTGGCTGCGGGTGGATTCGAACCCGCTTCCTTCATGTCCAAATACCATGACTTCATCCGTTTGGCCACTGCTGGCCTTGATGATGGTCACAAATTAGTGTTTGGGTCCGGGTGATTGAAAAATTTGATTGGCTAGGTAGTTGACCGTCCGATCGGCCAGTCTTTATGGATACATCTGAAGTAACGTCACAATATGTAATATGCCCTGCTAATTGTCATATCGCTTGCACGGGATCTTTAGTTTTTCGTGGCACGGGGTCGTATTTCGTACTTTCGAGTATAAACACGACTTATATTAGGGAGCGTTTGAAAAATACTGGTTTGATAGTAGCAATACATTCATGGATGTGAGAAGAAGACAAACAGAAGAAGAACACAATAGATGGGGATAGTCAGATTTTTTACCGAAATTGTTTACAGTCATTTTTGGTGAAAAATAGTTTTTTTGTTATTTCACCTGATCTACCGACTTATGGTTTGCAAATTCTCGTGCAGCATACTCCTGGTATTCATCGAGGTCCACAGTGGACATCAATCCGCCATCTGGGAAATGTTGATACAGTGATGAAATAATATTACCAGTCAATGCAGATGTGGTCTTAACGGTCCCGTTCTTCGTCACTGGTTACATAACTTGACTCCGGGCGGACTGCCGTGACGGAACGGGAGATCTCAGGTGTTCTTCCTTGGCAGATGAAACGATATCTTTCGGATGTGTTACGCTGGATTTAGTCGTAAGATTTAGACTTTACCATTCGATGCTAAAGTTCCCTGTACCATTTGGCTAAAATATGGCTTCATTCACGCGAATTAAATGATCGAAATCTATCAGGCGCACATACATTTTCGTCCGTCTATAGTTCGTTGATAGCTCCTTTGTCCTAAGTGAATAGTGTTAATTTATCTGTTCAAACTACCCTGTTGTGGTTCAGCGTAGTGCCCCATGAGCGCAAGTGGACTGATACAGACAATATTAGTTTATATTTGTGGGCAGAGAGAAATGGGAGTATGCTTCAAGATGAGAAAACAATAGGGAACTCAGCAGCGAAAAGTACCTTTGTGATTTGTACTGGGGTTGACTGTCAGTATTATTTTCTACAATGATATTTAAAAAGGCAGGCAGGCATGCGATTTCCTTCCGAACTGTTGGAAGGTTGCATTTTATTCCACTGACTTTCTTACTGTTCTCAGTTAAAACTTCCAAGTACCGGTTTTGAAAACACCTCTGATTTGCTCTTATTAGTCCACTTTTGCTTTCCTCCGTAATGCAAATCTTAACGGTTTTACTCGCTGAACGTTTGTCCGAAAGAAGCTACGCCAGTCTGCTTGCGCACACTTGCACATAGTTTTTTGTGATAATCTGTTAATCGAGACAATTCATCCTGACGACGTGACATTTATGCCCACCTATGTGTAAGGGTTATCGTCTCCAGAGTTTACGAAATGAATAGTCGTCAAATACGACTGAGCCTTGTAGCAGCATTGGATGCGCCAATTATATCGTCTAAGTGCCACGCTTTTCAGTTTCATTTCTTTAGCGGTTCACAAAGTACATTGTTCTTGCTAATGCGCGGCCAATGAACGAGTTTACTTTCAGTATAACTTTTGACAGTAAATTGGCCCGTCATGTTGCATTTTTCATTTGTCTTTCGATGCAAACAACAGCGTCGCATCAGGGAAGCACCGTTCGGCTTCACTGATGACGCTCCACAAAATTGGAAATGTGATGGGTAAATCTAATTTGGACAAGTTGAATCCCACTGTACTTGCATTTTCAAAAGCCCTTACCTCGACTAGTGTAGTAGACTAGCTAAGACAGGCAAATGCCCTCCAAAATCACAGAAAACGTCACGAAGAGCCCAGTGCTCACGGCTCAGAATGTCTCTAACTTGCATTTTTTGTCATCTACTGGACTCTAAAATGCTTGTGCCAACCCCGAACAGGCACCTCCTGGGATAAATCACCGCGGAGTTTCGAAAACTGTCCAGATTTGTAGAGGTGGCGGAACTTCGATACAAAAGTTCCCACTTCTTGGCAATCCGGAACTTTCACTTTGATTTTGCCAGTTCCCACCAATTGGTTGTTTAAATTTTGATCATTGCACATTTCGACCTATTACACATGTATAATTGCTGAAGATAACCTGTGGAAAGCGATAATTAAATAAAATGCTTTGACAAAATGTTGGTATTGTTTCCCACGAATGATGTTTTGCAATTCTAACGTGTTATAGCAGGTAGTCTTGAAATCAAGTCCAGAACGGTCTAGGATACAACGGAAAGACCAGCCATGGGGAATGCTATATGAACATTGGTAAAAGCTTACAGATTGTCCAAGAGATAGTACAAGGATGGGTAAATGAATATGATAGTACGACTGTCGTGGGTGTTCTTGAGTTTGAATTCATGACAGGGATTTTTTACTCCCAGCGGTACCGATATAACAGATTGGTTAATAACGTGTTGCATTCAATTTTTCCGCCCTTGGATTTGGACAGAGGGATTTTTTGTGCAAACCTCAGGCGAAATCTCTGCACGTGTTTTTTGCCCCTAGTACAGATATGAGAAAATAAAAACGGAAAACATCGGACGATAATGAAAAATATATCACGGTTGCGTGATAAATTAACTCAAATCTTCATTCAGCGACTTTGTACATAAGTACAAGAATTCTTCGAACCACCGTCATTCAGGCGTGGGCAGAGTCACGGACGACGGGCGTGTAAGCGTCACTTATTTTTTTGTTTTGTGCTCAAGAATGAATGGTGCGTTAAATGCGAATGAAGTTGGAAATTTGTGAAAACAAGAATAAATTGCCGTTGTCTTTACCCTGCAAGGCATAACGCTAACAACACTGCGTTATTGTCAGATGGTGTAATTCGCCAAAATCCCTTTCTCAAGAATGTCCGAAACGGAGTATAGCTCGTCCGTCCGGTTTAGGAATCCCTCTGATCAGATTATGATGGATAGTTCGTGATCCGAGGCGTTGGATGGGCAAATTGGTGCGGCAATAAATTGTTTGATAACAAAATGAAAGCTTTCAGCCGTTGATGAGGAACACAACGTGCTGGATATGGTGCTGGAAGATTTCAAGTGCGCTTATAACTTGCAGAATTTTAGTTTGAAAAATGAGACCATGAACAAACTTGCTTTTTACGATCTGTTACTAATCAGCCAATGATCACAAAACAGACAGATACATAAGAAAAGTCCAGGAATGGTGAATGCAGAGATTTACATATTTTTATGCCAGAACCCCGTAAGGGAAACGTAGTTCGATGCCTGGCCTTCCGAACTCAAATATATACTCAAGTAGCAATCTAGGTGAGAAGCTGAGGGGAATTCAACGGGTATTAAAGGAGAACGGTCTTCCAGAAAAGCCTGGAAAACAGTCTGTTGGGGGACCAAAAAAAACACATTTTTGCCAAGTTCCATTCAACGTGGGTGCCTGTATAGAGGGAATAACTAGGTCACTCGCATCACTGGTGAATTTGACATTCACTAACGCAGTTCGCGCAAGTCAAATGCATTCTACTTATGGTGACTTCATCCATGGCTGTATAGTCCTTTAAGTGCACATGCCATGCGTTTGCATAGTTGGCACAGCCAGGCGTTTTCCTCTGTTCGTTGACGAACATCACATTAGGTGCTTCAGCTTGGAGAAGACGGGTTCAATGAACAGCTCCATCTTAAAATCCCCAGTGGATTGGGGATAGAGTATCGATCCCAGTAATTCATTTTACCATCAGTAACACCAACAACACCATCACTAGCACTCTCATCACTGTTACTACTACTACTCCCTCCGTGGCTTCTGTTGCCACTAGTAATAGTTCTACTGTTACTACTGTTACTATTACTACAACTGCTGCTACAACAACAATAACAGTAACAACTACTACTAGTACTGTCATCCAGACTCACACTTTGCATTTTCCTAAGGAAAACGAACTCATATTCAGTAGCGCTTTCTATCCAGGATTGTAGGATACAGACGCGGTCGGTGTTGGCACTTGCAGGAGTTTGCAAACCAATGGTTGGAAGGAGTGTTTCTCAAGTAGAGATGCCCATTGTCACTAATAATACCGGAAACATTACCCTCTGCTTTGGGATTTTGCAATTATGACGTCCCATCATATCATAAGTTAGTGAATTTGTAATCATTATGACATGGGGAACAGGAAAACTAACGCAATATTTCCGTCGTATAAGGCTGTGTCACAATACCAATAAGGGTGAAATATTTTTAGAGTAACAAACTGACGGCAGCAGGTAGAGCCTACGGGTCTATGCTCATCTAACAAATTACATCACAGTAAGTCCAGAGGAGCCTAAATCAATCACATAGTATGGTACCGCGGATAAACGTTTTCCAAGAATGATTTGATAAAAACGTAAGCAACCATACGTTAGCTATTTACACATTAGTGCACATTTGGAAAAGTGTAATTTTGCATCCAACAGCCCAATAAGCGAATTGAATATTTTGTGCATTCCAAACCGAATTTCGCTCTGATGCTCTAAGGTCTCAGGGTGATTGTTTTGCAACCGAAATCCGAAGTATTACTGATAAAACATTTCGTAAAAAAATAAAAATTAACTGGCGAATCTAGCAAGCTGTTTGATTGATTGTTTTACTGCTCACCGGTTCTTCATTTCTTATGGGTTCACTTCGAATATTTAACGCTCTTTTAGTGAAGAATATCGATCCAGGGAATCTCGTTCGTTAGCCCGGTGTGCTTCACGATATCAGCATCAGAGTTAGCTTACGAAGTTACTCTAACACAAACTAAAAGGTACTAAAAACCAGCAATAAATTTATTCCGTGAAAGCAGTGCCAAACGGAGGACGAAGCTTAAATCCACCCGTCGAATAAGGAAACAGGACAAGGATTTTGTCGTGTTGATGCACATACATTTGGATTGTGCTCCTCCAACGTCTCCTTTATTGTCCGATTCTCGACGAACGATAATCAAGAACAAGCATGATGGCTTTATTAAACTGAAGGTAAACAGCATCTGGGTACACGGAATTAAATAGGAACAGGCAGTCCTAAATTCCTTTTGTATAGATTGTAAAGTGTGATGCATGGATGTGAATATCGGGAGTGGATAAAAACTTGTCTGTAGCTGGTTGGTCGACGAGCTTGTTTGAAGATTGAGCAACGTCATTAGTCACTGATAAGTGCGCACCTATCGCGTGTCTGAAACGCTTGGCCCGTGGACAACTGCGCCAGGACTACACGGATTACTTTAAACAAGCTGGTAAAAATCTGGACGCATCTAAATGTTTCCAATGTCTGTTCTCCCTCTCTCGAGGTGAACCTACCAGTTTGAAATGTCATTCAAAAACGTTCGTACTGCGGCTGATTTTGCGAAATATCTAGGGTTTATTATTTATACAAATTTATGTTAGGAATCTCCGACGATTACCATTTCAAATCGGAAACCTTTGACACTACAAGGTGAAATAAAGTACCATCTCCCGGTTCTTAGGCCAGTGTGCTTTTCCAAAGATTCTTTACAACTCTCATGTTGTTTTTCTAGGTTTGCTAAAAAACTTTAAAATTTTTCCCCGGAGATATCCATTATTAGCCATGTTTGTTTCGTACCACCAACTGAGTTGTCCTTCAATCTTTGTGATCAGCACATACGAGCATCTGAAACATTTACTAAGAAAATACTTTCAGATCACATACATCCACTGCACAGCGATCTTCCAAAGTGTCGCGCTCATATTTCTGCGCCATCCTTTTTTCGTTCCAAGCCTTCTGGAATCAATATTTATCGGAACTCCACTGTCCCATATTTGGCTTGAATTTTGACAAATCGTGACCGGGTTTCAGCCGAATTCCTGAGTGACCTATCATAGTTTACTCAAATCCTTCCTCAACAACTTTGTTTTTCAGTATGAGAATCTGTTACTGTTTAATGTCAAAATACATTTTCCTGTCAGCTTACTGAACAGTGGCTGTCACTTTGCCGTTGGCGGCCGCTTGGTGGAACCAACTCTGAGCAGTTGCTAAAACAGAACCTAATGGCAAGGGATTGACCTCGTGTATGGGCAAAATTAGAACCCGTGGAATGTTCCGCGGATGTGGACAGGTTTGTAGGCATGTTTCTGTCTAGTCCAGCATAATTCATCCAGGTAAACAACAAATGTGATCAGAAATACGTGTCTTGGATATCATTCGTTAGTCTGTCTGAAGCGCAGTATTGTGGATTTGATTGATGGTTTTATCTGTTTGATTAATAATTAATTCGGCTTATCTTTTATTCGTGAATACCACGTGGGTTAAAAAAAATCAAGTCAACTTAATGCATTCAGCCCCCTATTTTAGCAATGTTGTTTTACCGTCTACTGGTTTGAAACCGACCGCTCGTGATGCACTTAAGTGCTACTTAGTTTACCAAGCAGCTTGGCTTTCGAACGTGGTAGATTCATCAGGAATGCTATAACTTCTGTTTCCAAACATGTGTCTCACGTTAAAGCATCGACAAAACCTGAGGATTGCGTTTTCAAGAAACAGACGGCAACTTTATTTTGGGTATTTTAGTTTCCATAAACGAAGCAATAAGGTTAGCCCGGGGCTGCTGTGCGCGTGTCCCTGCCATCGTTCTAGCTATACAAGCAAAGCATCTGTTCTATTTCCAAATTTACAGCTTCATTTTGAGTATATCATTAGATAGTCGGCTGAGTCCTTCTGCCATTAAACCAAGCTGATGCTGCTATTGCGTCACGCGTAATACATGCGCTAACGAATTTATCTTGAAAGATTGCTCCAGCGGATAGCGAAAAATATAGAATCGGCCAAGTGGTTACAGGTCCTTCATTTTCGCGGGATTCGTACCTTAGGTTAGCCTGAACATATGGATTTTGCCTCGCAGATACAAAAACTGGATAATTTAATAGGACACTGATATGTTCGAAAAGGGAAACGAATGTCCCAGGATATTTAGAGAAAACAAATACAAATCTCTGGTTAGCCCTCAGAATTACACAGTTCCAATTTCTGATCTAAGGGTCATATGACCTGGTCGTGCTGTATTTGTGAAATAATGTCAACTAGATGTCACCTTAGAGAGAGAGAATTGGCAAATCATTTTTGGACCAGCGTGAATGGTTGAATGGTCTCACGACTCCGGTTTTTTTCTTCGCTTGTAGATCACCGGTAGGTTTGGCGCCCATTCGAAGATGAGTATCTGCCAAATGCGCAAAAATTGCACTGTGGATTCGCCTGTCCGTATCCGTGTTTATTCAGGGCAGTTTCTCTTCCCTGATTCATTGGGATAGCTGTCTGTTCATTCTACCGGTGTCTTTTCAAACACGGCCAAAAGAACACACACAGCCATAGACGATTTAGAGAGGAGTAGTTTGTCTTTCACGTTCATGCAGGAAACAGATGGGCTACTAAATTGGGGGATTAAATTTCCACGGTAAATTTTATGGAAATCACATCCACCAGCCCTTCTCATGAAATCGCTTTTGCAATATCAACTGAAAGAAGTCGTAAGTACATATCTTTACGCTCAACATTCAACCCTGAAGAACTGTTGGCTTTCTGTTTTAGAGTCCTCGAGCTGAATCCCACTGGGTAACCGCTTATATGAAGCTCTTATTAAATCTGCTTTACATCCATTTTCCAAATCCCATCTTATGATATTCATTTCACTTTTCTAGATGTTTCAACTTTCAGTCTGTTTATGTATTCTCAAATTACCAGTTACTGCGTTTCTCATGGATGTGTAACTGCATTAGCCAGATGAGCAAGTTATCGAAAAGCCAACTTCTTTCGGCACTGCTTCATTTCCAATGTCTCACTCACGATCTTCAGTTTACGTGAGATCAGTGGTTATTCGCTGAAAAGTCGTAAGCAGGTGACGTGCACCTGAATGCAGCTTTTGGGAATTTGACTGCAAAATTTGAGCTTCCTAATGAATGAGCTAATACCCACTATTTGGAATTCATAACATGAACGGCTTGGTACGTTTGGACGAATGTGGAAACGACCCCTTTGTGAAACGTGTTGTCGACTCTGGCATGAGTTATTTCATTTACACCTGGTTCGAATTTCAGTTTCGTAGAACATCTGAAATTTCCCTAATTTCTGCATCAAAACGCCTGTTTGATTGCATAGATCCTGAAAGTTCGGTAGAAACCATCAGTTACTGACGATTCATTACTGACACAACACTAGGTTCGAGATCTCACATTTTCAACTCCCGCGATTTCCCACAGATAGCTCTTGCAAGTCAAGGGTCATCCGGTTGACAGTCATTTTACTTACCACAGGGCTTACCCTATTTGCCTATTCGTATTGTTTTTGATGGCTTCCTGACGGGCAACTTTGACAAACGTTGATAGGATATTGTGATGTAAATTTCCAAATAATTCATCATGCAACGTCGACATCCAACTTGTCATTGAATATCATGGCGCCACTGTATACTTGTGTCTGTTTCATCCATCTGAGGCATCGTCCCTCATCCATGTCCACCTCGCTAGAACTGCTAAGCAAACGTGAGGTGAAAAAATAGTAAGGGCAAGCCTTACCCGAAGTGATACCCAAGAAAACGTTTGAGCAGATGTCATTCGCACTGTCAAAATACACAGTCAGTTGTATTCTTTTTGTACTGCACAACAAGAATGTAATATTCTTGGTGCTAAACTAAGGGAAATCTAGTCTTATCAAATAGCAAAAAGGAGCGCGAAAAGGATGGTCTAAATAAGCCACGATTTCCTGCGTTTATTAGGTGCAATCGGCTGGTGGTGTAGAGTAAATTACCAGGTGACGAACTGCTGTAACACCGTTTTTCTCGCCGGAGTCCATTCTGGGCTTACATGATTGTCCGGTTGTGGACCAATTCGGGGTGAGCTGTCATTGTTCTAACTCGACCTATTAAACCTGACAACGCAAACTGCGCTACAAGAGAGATATTGCGAAATAGGAGACCAGTGAAATTGTCTGAAATATAACCCCGGGAAACCAATACAAAGCTTGATCCGATCAGTTAATCCATCATACAAGCAATTGGACGGATTAGTCAGGTGATTTGTTCCAGAACTGTTTGAACGTTACTTTTGCAACCACATGCTTATCATAGGTGAATGGTATTCAGTCTTTTGGGCGTCCGTTTGTGTTCGCTTGTTTCAGGATAGCGTGAATCAGTGATCATTTGAAAATAGTGCCTAAAATATCAGGATGCATTTTTATTGTCTCACGGTCTTCCGTCTTCTCGAGGAGTAATTAGTCCTGAACATAGTGCATTTTACTGATGAAAATCATCATATTGTTCTTCTCCAGCATGCAATCACTGTAAAATATTTCACCAAGGAGACTGTCGTCAAATATATGCTGTCAAATGCGACAGTTATTGGCCATCGTAGAGTCCAATCCGCAAGTATATTCGTCTTCGAGCTCATTGATCTCGATACATAAGTACAAATACTTGGAAAGAAAATGGATATCAATATTTTGACCAAAGAATATCATTTCCAGCTTCAGTCGAGTTTAGTTTGGATCATTCCTATATCAATGCACGATCTGCCAATCAAACTGATCCTGGATTTTTTTCCAGCAGCTGGACGAAATTGAACGATCGGAGGTTTCAATATTTATCAAAATCAATAATCTACGGAATTCGCATGGTGAGTTTTGGTGGAACGGGGAAATATTCCTGTGTCATCTGATATGCTAGTCTCTCTCTCTTGCTACTGGTGAACGACCAAAGCTATTCAGACGGAGCAAGTCATAATTTTGTTTAATTTTAGTGATTGTAACCGCCAGATTATATCGGATTTGACCCAAGAGAACGTTAGAGGAAATCGCATGCGCAGACCCTCACGGTGTTTATGTAAATCTGCATTTTGCAACAATTGGAAACGAAAACGTTTGCGGGAGTTGACTGCATATCGATCAACTAATTAGGATAAAATATTTGAGAATTGAGGCAGATCACACCAAGGAGTGATGCATCGAGAGAATATGTAAATTTTAATCCACTGCACTACTTTATCAAACCAAGTAGCTCTAAGCTTTTTCAAGAATATTTGTTGCCCAAATATAAATCGCACAAAAAATTATTTCCAGTCAAACTTGAACGCTTATGACATCACTGGGGAGCATGAAACCACTAGGTAGCTTTTCGGGAATCATGATCTCCGCTGATCTGACACTTCCTAACAAGGATGAATGCGATGTTAAATGATCCCATAGTTTATTCATTTTGAATCAACCCTCTAAACCGCAAGATGACTAAAGTTCCTTCTGCTCACAGCCTCACTTCTTCGATGAACTATAGCAACCGCCATTCTTTTCCATCTCGGTTGATAATGTTTATTTGGTATAATCAAACGACTTTTACTGAGCTTATGGTAATGTTCTTGTGTGCTTTAGATAACCTTCAGTAAATTCGACATGTACCAATTCACTTCCTACTAAAGGTGGAGTAAGAATATGTACGTGATTATCCGGAAAAAATGTTTGTAATATGAAAACAACAAAAGACTACACCGTCATTTTGGTACAATTAAAAAGCAGTATGGTCCGCAAAATGCAGTACGTTATAAATGGAACAAAACACCTGTTTGTATGTGTGAGTGTGTGTTTGACGTTTCGAAATCATTACCATAACTGCTATTGCTTATCGTTCGAAATTAACCCTCGGCTTAAACGTTCTTCTCTCGGCAGCCAAAGAGAAATAGAAACGATATGAAACCATGGATTTTGTCCCGATTAATATTGCCAAACCCCGAGAGTTGGTCTTCAAAGGTTGATTACACGTTAACTGCCCTGCCAATACTCCCGATGATGGTAGCATAGCGTATGCATTCTTCATCTCTTTTATCCTCCGAATTTTGACTACACTTATCTGACTTACTGAACCCGTACTTAGTCTTAGCGGTTGACAATGCTTGTCAAGTATTTTGGAAGTAGTTTAGCTTGAAAACCTTCCCCTTATTGGTACTAAAGGCCGAAATGGCTTATCGTTGGAAGAGTCGAGATAGCACTTCGCAACGACGTTTTGTTTTACCCTAAGGATGTCGGCTAAACTGGAAACATTACGGCGATCATCTTCTTCCGGTAGCCATAAAGAAGGCTCTGTTTTTAGAAACTTTTCCCGGTTAAATTAACGGACTAGCGGATCTTAGTAGTGCCTAAACGAATAGACCGAAAATTTTGATACGCTGGCAAATTACAGTCAAAGTGCAGTAGAATGGTCAAGCATGTTTGCAATCCAAGTTCGGCTTGTGCATCTCATTTGTTTCGGAGTTATTGCAATAAGTCAACTGTCACTTTAGTCTGGAGAACCTTCATTCCACGTTTCTAACACCTTTTGTATAACGTGACGAGCAACGTTTTGTTTTGACTAACTGGCTAACGGACCGTGACAAGTGAATGGATTTCGATTGTTCTCATCCGTTCATCAAGCACAAAATTATTTTTCCTAGGAAACCCAGATACTGAATGATTACAACTCTCCGCCGAGGATTGTGCAGCAAATAGCTGGTACAAATGTATGTACGACTAAATAGTACGATAGTGAAACACTAAATACACTTAGGTGTACGGCATTTATATTAGAATATCGGCCTTGATAACGGGCCCTGGACATCGGCGCACGTAGCGAATATTGACTACAGTGAAAAGATATAACTAAAAAACACTTCGCTCTAACAATTATTTCTAGCTAGCAGCGCTATCCTTTTAGGGTGGTGATTTGTGGAATTCGACGATGAGCTTTCCCTTTATGACCAATTTCATTCGCGCCATTGCATGACACAAGCACATATGAGAACATGTCAACAAGTTTGGTCATGCAGGCACATACTCGCAAAGCACACAATTACAGATTTTTAATTTTGATAACACGTATGAATAGTGTTGACCAACATCGCTTTCGTACCATCTGTTCATCGCTGACCTACCAGTGACGTTGGTCATCTGACTTCATTGGTCGACTTGAGCTGTGACTTTATCATCACGCGTGGGTGAGCATACCAGTGTAATTAAATTTCCTCATCGCCAATGGGCTTCTGTTGATTAAATTTACTCCGTACCATGTTTCTGTCACTCACTGGTCCCTCGATTGGGTCCGAATGCTCCCTACTGAATTGTGTTTGAAGTAGCGGTCCTTAAAAGATGTCTCCACGGTGCACTGCGTGTTCCTTGATGCTTGTTAAATCTGGATCCCTAACGAGGACAAATTGACGGTGGTGACTTCGTCACTGGTTAGTTACCCGCACGAATGTGTTTCTGATATGCTATAAGTAGGTCGTACGATATAATAACTATCTATCCTAATCAAAGATGGCTGCGCGCTCTGGACAAGCCAGAGGCAAACCGGATCGATAAACAGCGCTACTTTAGAACACTCGGTCGTTGCTGCACATGGCGTTAATCCGGAAAGGGTATTCGAGATTGTCTGTCGTGTTCTTCCTAATGGCCGTTTAGCTGCGCACTCTGTCAACTGCTTAGGCTCTGGGCATCAGAAATCTAACCCTCGACCTCTGTATCTAAAAGCTTTTGGTCTGGACACTTGAACTGTGGCAGCTCAAGATTGAACATGACCGAATGTGCCCGTTAGTTAGTCACTCAAAGATTGCTAGTTAATCAATCAAATGAACAAGACGACTCGGCTAACGTAAATCTTCACTCTTGACTTCTGTTATTTCAGTCTAACTGCATGATCTCTTTATATTATTCCCATAAAATCAGTAAACGGCTTGAGAATGAAGTCGATTGATTCGCCAGACTATCTCTCGTTTATCTTGCTCAATTATACCAGACCTGCTCATTGCGTACAGTTCACTGACTGTTTTAGAAACCACTCAGTTCTCGTTGTAGCATTCCCAGCGTTCCCTAACATTCCCGTTGGGCTGAATTATGGTTCGTGTTGACTGTTGTTTTCACAAACTTCCTCTAACTGCCTATGCTTTTAATAACGACTGCAACGCTCCTTTCGGCATTTATTTCTACTTCAGTTCCTTGATTCGTTTTCGCTCGGTTGTCACTAATTGCTCACTTGTTTGTCTAGGAGAATATGAATCACGGTTTACGGTATGACGATAAACATAGGTTTTCCCACTGGATTTCCCCTGATCCTGGCCACTTACTGCCCTTTGTATACATTGTCCGACGAGACAAGGTCTTCGGAACACAATCAGTTTGTGCAAATAAGATAGATGTCATAATTGGCCAGTTGGCTGCTTCCGGTCTACTTTCGGTTCAAACACATCTCTTGCCAGCAGCTGCTTGGTTGGCTAGTTAAGTTGATCGTTTAGTTTTAGCCAGACTAACAAACAGAAGTTATCAAATCCATTTAATCACCTCTAGTTGTCCATTGTTCCGGTTTCCACCTCTGGCCATTCGTCTCGACTTGTCCATTGTTAGCATTTGTTTCAACGTCTACTTTTCCCTAATTAAAATACACTAGCCAGTTATATCATCAACTTCGCAGTCAATGACTGTTCGTTCAAAATTAGGTTTTAATTATACTTGGTCTTCACTTGTTGGCATCAGCTGCTAATTTGTTCTGTTTGATCGTTGTGCACTGTCCAAGAAACAATAGCCCGGTTTGTTGCGATGACGGAATGTGTGTGTGTGTGTGTCTGCGTTCAAAAGAAGTCGCCAGTGATGATTTTTCGGACATTACTACGATGTCTGAAATACAGGAAATAATAGACGGTGAAATATATCCACTGACGTAGATTTATCTTAACGAACAGAATTCGACTTTTCGTACACAAGCGGGACAGTCTTTTTTCAATAAAGTTTGAGATTGCAAATACTGAAATCGTTTGCATTTGTGATGACTTCCAGCCATAACTGTCGACGGCAAGAGACATTAAGCGCTACGAGCAATCTCGTCCATGGTGTTTTTCATATTTCAGACAATTGCAATTAACGCATATCATGGCGCACTGTTTTTTCGACACAGTCCCAAATATACTCGGTTTTGGTACATTAACTGCTGCCTTCCTTTTCCGAGTGGAGATCAACATCTTTGAGGGTTGCAGACAATTCTGTAACTTCATGGTCGCCAATTCGTCCCGACCACTTAGTAGACATGACCACGATCGAAGAAAATGGTCGTCACCAGTCTGACACTACTGGGTCGTCCAGTTTCGTCCTGGTATAATCTTTTGGTAAAACCAAACATCAGTGATTTCCCTTTCTAACTGCACCACTGCGTATATATATATATATATATATATATATATATGGTAGCAGGTTCGAGATTGATGTTCTTTCTCGTAGCTCAGGTTCAACAGAACGGCATTGGTTTATTCGTTGAGCTGAGCAATTTGATTGCAAACGTTTCATCACCTATCGAGGTGACTTCGTCAATGACTTCGTCAGTGACTTCGTCAGCACTGACGAAATCACCTCAATCATTTTGCCCGGCTCAGCAAACAAACAAGTGCCATATACATAATATATATCAGTTGTGAGTAAAGTCTGGATGGGTGAAACATTTCCCAGAAAGAAGACGGTCGGTTTTAAGGTTATTGCCACTGGTCAGGTATGCGTACCCGGTACCCTTTTGCTTGAGTATCCTTATAATTGTGCTACCCGAATTGGTAAATTTCACTAGAATCTAATTCGTATCGTCAGGAGTATGCGTGGATGCTCTCCGTTGAGGGGCCGACGGATGAATCACAACGGTGATTCGTTGATAATTTTTTGTCGGCTGGACTGAGTCAACTTTAGGAAAGGGGATATAGTGCTACTAGAATGATTGGAATTTGTGATCAGTACCTGGATGGGTGAATATATATGCATATATATATACGGAATATTTAGGGTGTTTATTTTGCGTAACTTTGTTATAGTTCGGTAATGAAGTGGATAATGGTCCTCGGTTGTCTTCTAAATGTTCTAAGAAATTTTGCAAGTTGGAAGAACGGATGAGCCAAAGAAATAGCATATTCTCGAGAAACTACGGTTTGTTTGTTTTGAAAAGGAGTTTGTTAATGCATAGGTGGGCCGCAAAATGCACATCACCAAATTATTTGCAGTAGAAATGAAGGATATATTGAACGTTGCTCTTGATAAAAATTCTTTCAGAGAGAGCGTGTGCCTAAGGCAATCATTTGACAATCATTCAAAATTATCATTCGGTTCATTTTCAGTTTTGGCAGTGTTCAAATATTAAATTTGTTTCGACAAAAAACGTCAGCATTACAAACAATAATTTCATGATTCCAGCTAACCTCGAAACAACGCCGGTGCGGGTTTGAATATGCTGCAGCTTTTGAAAATATGATAGCATAGCACATCGTGACCGCAAGGGAAATTTAGCCGAACAATACGATCACGGCAAATCATCATTTTCCATTGTATCACGAAATGGAATAGCAAACATGGGGTACTCTGATGTTCATGTACGCGCGTGCTCAGCGCAAATGATAGCAGAATGGACACAAAACGAAGGAACCTATTGTGTGGAAAGGGAAAAAATCAAGTGCACGCGAATTTTTATGAAAAAAATGATCAGCCGCAAAGGGGTACATGCATTGCAATACATGGGAGTTAGCAAAGCGGTAGACACGCACATCTTTTGTCCAGCTGTTCTCTATGCTTCCCAGTGAGGAAATATCGACAAGTTGATTACTCTGTCACGCAAACAAATGGCCAAGAGAACGGATAAGGGACACATTCAAAGTGAAGAATATGCTCTGTCACCTTTCGTTCCCACATGAGATCTGATTATCAAGCATGGTATTCTGATCACGTTGGCTCAGTATAACCATGGCATCCTATTGTGAAGATGTAATCACCCGTGGCAAACGTGTGACCGTGTTATTTGTTACATGTATGCATCACTCTTTTGGGCCATGTCGTAAGTAAGCATTCGGAGTCCGCAGCCTCTCTGTAAGTTTTGATGTGCATAACCGGGTCCAGGATTTTGCGGTGCTGTTTTTGATGTTTTTGATAGGATATTTTTATCTCTTTAGAGGGTCTCGAAATTAACTTTACAATGGTTCGATGTGCAATGGGTTTCCTCCGTAACTGCGACAGAAAAATCATATTGATCGGTTATGATTTATGCAGATGAATGCATAGGACACTTTCGTCTGATCTAATACCCACCTCAATTGAAAATTAAACGAGATTTACAGAAGATGGAAACTGTAAGGGAGTGATTTTGGTTTAATGAGCAGACTTCTTGATCTGCTCAATTTGGTTGTTCTCCCTAGAGCTAGAAAGAACGGGGAAAGAAGCGACCGCCGATTGACAGATAGAAGACAAATCCGAATTTCAATCTTTTTGCTGCATTTGAAAACGGGATCTCGGATAAAATGGCCATGCCCTTAGAATCACTGAGGCTTTCGAGGCTTTCGAATTTATGGGCAATAGGTTATTACTCGAAGTCACAATTTTCACATTTTGCCATGTCGGCGAATCTGCCATTTGGATCAAAAGAATAACAGGTCGCAGGGTTGCGCTGCTGTTTTGACGACAATGTCAAACAAGTTTCATTTACTCTATGATCTCATTTTGAAAGAGAAAAATTGAACATGTGAAGGTAATGTGTGAGATGAAAAATTATTTGGTGGGTGAATTGGATCGAGCATCATAGTTCGCTCGGTATTTCAGTGAAGAAAGGAAGAATGAAACAAATACCACTGGCATGAAAATTGGACATGCACGAAAGAGACCGAATTTATCGAACAGGAAGCAACAGTTCAAAGTCGTGTTCTCACTACTGGAAATAACTCGACAAATTTGACTCCAAGTTGATCGACCTGGTGATAACATCTGATTCGCCTCCGAGACGAGGTGTTTTTAAAGTCAGTTAGGTTCCGTTTCCTTTAAAAATGTGAGTTGAACCTTAAGGCTTCTGATGCTAAGGAAATTTCATTTCAGTCACTTTCTAATTCTGACATATTACTCAATCCAACATGGAATGTGAGATCCAGAATTGCAAATTTGAAAGTGAAATGGTAAATGCAGACGAGAAAACTGTGACAGACTCGAGTGTGAAAATTTGCACACGAACCAGCAAAAAATAAGAACTTTATTGGCAAAAAAAGGAAGAATGTAAAGGGGGCAATTTTGATTTTTTATATTCACAATCCTAGTCCTAGGTCGACCTAAACAAGGCCCGTCGTACAGATTACGTCGGCCGATCAGCTGGTTGACAAATCTGTATGCAAATGCTCATTAATGTCGCTGTCACATTGACCAGGAAACCAGTGAGTCTCGGTGACTAAAATACCAATATAAGCCAAATGATTTAGTATGATGAGCGGACTTTCAATCGCCTATTCAATGTGGTTGTCCTCCCTAAATCGAGCGGGCCTGAGAGATGAAGAAGACTGTCGACTGAAGAACGAACAGAAGACAAATCGGACGTCTCAGTTTCTTTTAATTTTTAAAACAAGTTCATTTCTAGGCTATTTTAGAGACGAGGTGAATTCATTAGCCGTTTATAATTCTGTACATACCACGTTCTTGGCTAGCGCTGTACCAAATTCCGCCTCAATGGATGCAATTTGTTCTGGTTAGCTGTTGAAAACCAGCATTTTTCGCGCCCGATCGCCTAATGCAGATTGTCATCATTTTCAAATCAGCATCCATTTCATTTCCAGTACATTTTGAAATATAATCAAATGAGTAGCTTTTGAAAATTGATCGCTCTATAGTTAATTGAGAACGAGTTGCGTCTCACCGTCCAAAAATCCCAGTTTCACACTCAAACCTCTTGTGAGCAGTCTACAGTTACTGGATAAGTTTGTGCGATCTCAGGGGCCTCTGTTCATTGAATACAAACAATAACTGGAATGAATGTCTTGTATTGAAAATGAACATTTTTTCCTATCGATCTTCTAGCAGGATTTATTAAGTTTTGACCTAAAATTTGGGTCATTTTCTGGAATGTCGACATCTAATTCCTGTCCAAATCAATCGATTAAATACTCCAGTCTGTAAACGCAAAAATTCCCTTTATCTCCCCTTCTCGCGCAATGTTGTCAATGAAACTTCCGGGTAAGTTTTCCTGTGAAACTCCTAAGAATGCAGGCAAGCTAGTCGAATAAATGTTCCCGCGTGAGACCGCAGTTCAAGCAATTTTGTGATAAAAATATCTTCTTTTTTTATTTTATATTTTCTGATTCACTTTAGTCGAATTTCCGATTGTCTGTACCGCATCAAGTGAATAGAAAATTCTTCAGACTAATTATTTATCCCATATTTGACAAAACTACTTATTTTCCGAAATAAAATGTTTTGTCCGTCTCAGTAGTATGTTTCACCTACGGACAGATGAACAAACTTTCCCCTTTCCGAAGGTTGTCTTTGCTTGAACGACCAAAATACTCCGACTAATCGTCATATGATTCCTAAATCGAATTATCATCCCCTCAAGCTTCTAACGATTCAAATGAGACTAGTGTGAAGTTAGTTTACTTACTCACCTCGTTTTTTCGAGCACCTACAATTCGCAAATAAAGCAGTTTGTTTAACAAATGGAATAAGTCTTTCCAAGTTATTGATGAAGCCAGCTCACACATTCATGAACACGCAGCCGAAGTGACAATATAGTTGGATGGTTTGTTTATACGCGACTGCGTAGATTGTCGGATGTCAAGGGCCCCGATTTTGAAACGGCGTCCATCGGAATTAGTGCTCTCACAAAGTATTGACATTTCTGCTCCGAGTGATTAGTTTGGCGTCGATGTGGACAGTGTAAAATATGAGCATCCACCACAGTACAGTCACGACGGTTACGTTTGGAGATCTGAGTCGGAGACCTAAACTTGAAGCTGGGCGCTCGAATCCGCATGAAAACCATGAATGTACTTAGGCTACGATCGAGTCCAGTTGGAAGAGTCAGTGAGGATGCGATTGTTAATCCCACGATATTACTGGCTGCCAACCATCAAGTGGATTGATTGTTTCTTTGACTATTCGATGCTGGAATCCCAAATCCCTTGGTGCCCACCCCGAAATTTTACCTGTTACGCCACATGTATTTTACACTTAATACGAGGTTAAATTAGGCCACCGGTCTTCTGCTTAGTAGGTTTTTGAAACCATTCGGCCAGGGTAGTTAAAGTTGCTTATATATAAGGCCTATCAGAAGAAAAACAGTCTAGAATTTTGCAGTAGAATACTGATATTAATAATATGTTCGTGTATCACATATATACCTACCCAAAAGGTGGAAATTAGTTTTCAATTGCACATTTTGCGTCTTAAAGTCATGATGTGGACCGTCTGCTCACTCGCAAAATGTGCACTTCAAAGGTACAAAGTGACACCTATGTAACTTCGCATATTCAATAGTATCATCAGTCATTTATAACAGACCTCACTAGGTGGAACAGAGCGCCACAGATTAAAACACAGAGTGATCTAATTCTGAAAATGAAGATCATTAGGGAACCTCAGAATAGAAAGTACAACGGCTCCAACAGATCAAAAATCATTAGGTTCCTCATATGCCAATAAAACGCTTGCCTCTGACAGGGAGCGCCAATAAGGGTCGGACAATCAGGAAGGGGAGAAAATTGTACTCCCCAGCAATATGCACTTTCAATGAGCATTTTGGTGCAAAAATTGTGACCAGGAAATACTGACAAGAAGTATCGTTTTGGTCACCATTCGAACTATCGGGAGCTACGTTAAAGACAGAAACACGGGAGAAGTCGCATTCAGCAGTTCAACCGCCTAGCTCCATAGGCAGTGTGACAGGCAAGGTTGGACCACATTCAGCGGTTGATTTGGTCCTTCTGGTGACTGAAACGCGACAAACAGATGCGCAATTCATTTTGCTTATATATCTAACAGAAGGAAATTGCACATGAGATTGTCGATAATATGCGACTGTTACTGTCCAGCTGCATTTTGTTCGCTGCTATTGAGGCAGGGAAAACAGGCATGGTAAGACAGTGTTTTTCATATTTAACTCGTGTGCCAATCAACGAAATTTACTAAACCTGGTAAGATAATTACTAGCTTGGCATTCAGTGCTATCTTTATGAGTTGCTCATTGCTCGTTCGGCAACTTCAAGTCCTGACGGTACTACGCAATTATCGATAGTCAGAAAGTTTCAAGTGACGAAGATCTGGAACACCCAAACTTCGTGCCGCTCACCCATGCAACAACTCAAAACGCGATGCGGCATAGTTCATGAGGCTTCAACTTCCATTCATTTGCTCTTATAAAAGAAGAAGTCAAACCGGAATAGAGGTAGAAAACCCTCATCAAACACGACCAGGGGTTCCGAGTAAACTGTACAATTCACTGTATAATCTTGATGGACCACGCGTATGTGTGCACAATGGTCGCAGAAGGTCCACAAAGATTTCGGGCGTACCCATTTTGGTAAAGAACACTGAGTAGAGCGGTTCAGCCCACTGAGTCTACGGCGTCATTCAAGCCGAGAAAAAATATCGATTAGCGGTGTCAAGGTTTGAGACGTTATCAACGATAAGATCTTAGTAAATATTGGAATTCAGTTGGTTCCATGATGATTGGTGTAGTTACTGTGTATTCCTTCCTTAAAGATGGGTACGACCAGTGACTTCTTGTCTTCCAAAATGTCTCCGACGTAGAAGGTATATTCCTTCATTAGGGCATTTCCAAGTAGTTTGAGACCAACTAATTTTTTCATTTTCATTAGTCAAGTTGTGCGCGCCACTTCTACTTAGTTAATGTTGGATAACAGCTCTTGGCTGTTATCTAAAGCAGTTGACGCGTGGAGTTTTTGGCTGCATTGATCATCCAGGTTTCAGGGTCTCGCTTAAGGATTACCGTCACCCGATGTTTTAAACGTCGTCATTGTTATGAGCACACAGTATTCGTCATTTTAATGCCAGAATGCGGCCGACAAATTACCTTAGTAGGTTCTGGGTTAGAGATAAGGGACTGGGTCTTGAGAGGAGAATCTGGGTCAGAATAACTAAGGGAAATGTTTTGCACAGGCCTGCCTTGCTGTAAGCTGTTTTCGGTGGATGTGATCCCCTTGACCGAAAGTTTAAACAGAGTGTAAGTACCGAACTAAGGGAGGTTCAAACTGCTACGGTGCCGCTTGGAAAAAGTTAACTGTTTTCCAAGAATCAAACCTCAACAGTACTCCTTTTCACCCCATGTACTTGAAGTTATGATAAAAAAGCCCTGTTAATGGAAAGAGCGTCAAACTATCATCTAGCACAAAAGCAATGCTCGCAACAATGGACGGGTTCCAGTTTCGGACAGAAAGTTGAAGCAAATTGATGGCATACAGCAAACGTGGGTATGAGTTCCAAAATTAAAAGTAAGTTTAGAGTAAGTGATCTCTTTTTAAGTGCTGCATTGTGGTGATCAAGTTGTCATAATAACAAAAGTATGAATAAAAATTTGATGGATGCGATTCCTCTCAAAACTGGTCATTTCCCCAACACGGGGACAGGGCTGGTTAAAACCCAATTTTTGGACCTAAAGTCTTTCGTCCTAATAATTTTCTAGATTATTTTATATGTTTGATGCATTATTGTACTGGAATAGACGTACTCCCTGGCCCATTACGATCCACCATAGAGAGAAGGGGTACAGATAACCATGACTCTGTAACTTGGAGTAGCAATGCTAAGTAAGTTCTTATTCGGTTAGGCGTGTTAAAATAACGGGGGAAAGAGAATCTCCAACTGTTACCAAAGTGACTGGCCGAAATGGGTTTCGGATGTTTAACTATTTTTGGGTTGTTTAATACGCTTCCCTTGAACCGGTTAACGGCAGAGAGACTCATGTCCTATGAAACACTGGTGGGTTGTCTGGACAGGATAGTGAAATAATGCTCGAAGTTGCAACTGTAAACCAAACATGACGGAGATCAGAGATGCGTAAAGGTTAGCAGGGCTGTTTAACCCATGCACTGGAGACCCCAGCCACCGATTTGTGGTCTAACCAAGATACATTAAAGGCTCCATGTCTGTCGGGTAATTCCGTGGAATTTCCTCTGCATCTCTCTGGGACCCCGAGGCTGCGGCTTCTGGTGTTGCTGTTGTTCGTGTGGATCTCGTTGAGAGGGCTGAGGCTGCATTACTTCACTGGATCCTAGTCGAAAATCAAGCCGGTGTATAATTATATATGTAACTAAGTAAAAGGTATAGATGTTAAATGTTCAGTCATTTTCCACTTGGCCTATATGTTTTGTCGAATGTATATTGCATTGATGGAATTGTTAATTTTGTCCGAATAAGTCTGAGCAATTGTGTTTGTCGTATCTCCGATTTCCATAGGGTTTTGGTTGATGAACTTGACCTTGTGGCTGCAAATGATTCATCGTCTGTCGAGGAGACATCATCATTGCAAGTGTTTACGGTTTGGAGCTCTTCGTTAATTGTAGGATTGCCATTGCCGTTGATCTTGAACTTCTTCGACGGTTCCAACCTCGAAACTGTGAGTCTGTTTTCCACTTGACTTTTGTTGGTTTGATTTCTGACCTTAGGAAATTGACATTTGGTCTGAGAAGATTGATCCGCTCAGTTATGTGTCGTTGTTTCTATTTCGAGTATGTGAGCAAAGCATGATTGATTTCTGTAGGCAGATCCGCATAA